>JAIGNY010001629.1:302500-332500 GCA_020152595.1 Chiridota heheva | reverse complement strand
GTGAATAGTCTTTATGTTTAGCTTGTTTCACCTTACCTACTCGGATACCCTTCACCTGACTTTTTGACCACCCACATTTTGTGTCTGTGTTGCTTCAGTGATATTCCTTTCAAACATTTTCTTTAAATTCCATACAGAATCATCCTTCATTCTCGCTTTTTTAATCACATCCTCTTCCTTTGTTTTAAGACGGGAAGAATCACTCTCATCAGCTTTGTTTCTCGCGCCTCCTTTGCTTAATACAAATTTGTGGAACTTCTTGCAAGGGCATATAACATGCTTATTAGCGAGTTCCCGAAAGTCAGGAGGATCGAAACGTCTTTTCAAAAAGAGTACAGGAGTGGTGTTGCGCACTGTCTGTGCTGTTTCGTGCTTCTTAGCCTTAACAGCAGTCGTTCGAATGGGAAGAGTTGGTTTTGTAACAGAAATAGGGGCGAGCACTGATGGTGGTGCTTTCACTTCGGGTGGATCCGTTGAAGATACATCCGGTGGAACTAATCTACGATTCAAACCTGGTGATGAAGATTTCGTTACAGGCGACGAAATGTTTTTGAAAACATTTCCACTTGTGGAGGAACGTTCTTGTCTGTCGTTCATGCTCTCGTCCGGGACAGTGCTATAAATGTTTGCCTGTTTTTGTGGATCTATAGTCAGGGTCTCCATGGTGGACCATGGTCGAGGTGGAATGGGAGGTCTTGTAAACTTCTTCATCGCCGGTATCTGTTCTTTGAAATTTTAAGGATAAATCATTTTGAATTTTGTAATTTGTAAACTGTATATGTGTAAATACAGTTCAACATCAATTTTAGGTTGAAATGAATCAATATGGTTTATTTTTTTCAATCTGTAAATTAAGCTTGTCAACTGAAAACGTAAGCCAATGTTTCGATATTCAATATTGTATTGTTTTAATGTATCTTGTTGCTGTTTTTGCTTTTACAGAAAGGTTGTGTCTCTTGCTCTCATACTTACCATATACATTCCGCTTTTCAAACTATATTAAATGCTGCTTTTCAAGAGGGTATGTTGTAATAATGCGGTGCACACGAGACTTATTAAATGTTAACCTGTTGAAAGTGGCGGGATCGTGTTTACAATGAAGTGTCTCCAGTTGCCCCGCCATCACTATGTTCAAATAATTTGTGAAGAATTTTATTTATATCTATAGTTTTGTTTCAACGTCTAATTTTTCAACCATGTTGACATACAGATTAACGTAAAATGTATTTAAAACAGAAAACAGCACACTTCTGCAAGGTGACAAAAGAAGACATAATAAAATGTACTCAACCTCGGACCCTTTTTCCTCTGCGGCTATGGTGTGCGAGAAAAATACAAATGTACTGACTTACTTCTCCAGTGCTTATATAGTGCAGAATCCCAAGTTTTCTGCACTTGACAAAACGAAACTCCACATACAATACATCTAACTGTTAGGTAAAAACATGAAAATAAACAGTTAAACTCAAAACTGGTACAGTGCATGCATGAAGTGTTTGTCAAAGAGAAGTCTTTAGGTGTTTTTGAACACATCAAACATACTGTTTCTGATTTCAGGAAAACACCCGTTAACCTGTCTAGTTTCGAACAATTCAGTGATTAGTGTGCTTCATCCTGCTAGTTATTAATAGCAAAGCTTACAAAACTGTCAGCCTGATATTTATTTAATGGGCACACGAAGTAATAAAAAGGTGACTTAAAATGTTTAAATTAATATTATCTATGAATGAACATTAAAATAAATTGATGTGGGATACATTACACAAAATAATTTAATGGATGCCCCAGCATGTTCACAGACCTAGGTGGGATTGTTAACATGTTAACACAGAAAATCAAGGAAAATGCAATTCGAAGTAAAAAGGGAGTTGAAATTATCAACGAGGTGGATTAAAGCGGGAAGAGCTAACCTGACCAACAAAAGAAAATGTCTCACATAAATTAACATTTAATACCATTGTAGTTTCCGGTATCATAAAGGAATACAACATAAGGCGACACAGCATAAAGGGATACACATAAAGGGATGCAACATAAGGTGATACAACAGGAGGTGATACAACATAAGGTGATAGAACAGAAGGTGATACAACATAAACGGATACAACATAAGATGACACAACATAATTGAATTGTGGATGACCACATGAGTGGTTACAACATAAGGTGATACGACATAAGGTGATACAGCATATGGTGATACAACATAAATGTATACAACATAAGATGATACAACATAAAAGGATACAACATAAGATGATACAACATACAGGGATACAACATATGGTGATACAACATAAGATGCAAAATAAATGGATACAACATAAGGTGGTACAACATAAAGGGTATACAAGGTAAGGTGATACAACAGAAGGTGATACAACATAAGATGATACAACATAAAAGGATACAACATAAGATTATACAACATAAGATAATACAACATAAAGGAATACAACATAAGGTGGTACAACAGAAGGTGATGCAACATAAGGCGATACAACAGAAGGTGATACAAGATAAGGCGATACAACATAAGGCGTTACAATATAATGTGATATCATACTTCTCCCGTCTACTCTAAGTACACTCAAATTTTGTCTGTGTTTAATCATCCATGCTATTACTCAACACACAAAAGGATACCATATTCAATCGATTCCTTTCTTTCGGTTTGTGTCGTCAGGTGACCAGGAGAGTTTAAAACTTCAAGATAGTATGGTGATTCTTTGACCTAGGAAATGAATAGTAACGTTTTAATGGCAATGTATGAACATTTGTATGAGTTGCTCACTTGTAAAAAGAACAGAAAAATTAAGTTGTAGAAAACCTTCAACACGTCAGAAAATTATTTGTAAGAAAATAAAGGATTTTTTTAATGGTTTGATTATTTGGATGAGAGGATCGTGAATTTAAAAAGTTTTTTTTTTTCGTCGAAACCATGGGGGTTAAGATAAATCTGGTAAAAAGTATGTCAAATAACTTATACATAAATTAAACGATATTACAGAAATACGAAGTGATTTGGGTCGTACAATAGCTCGTAACATCTATGATTCATTAAATACCTTGACAACAGCAAGCAATCCATTAGCAAATAATCATTTAACAGTTTTTTTTTAATAAAGGCCGAAATATTTAGGAAAATAACGAATTTGTAAAGTCAGTAGTTGGATACCTCTCTGTGGTTTAATGTAAATCATGCATTACTACTCAATACACATGGAACAAGACTCTTAAAAAACTTATTTCATTGAGTTTTCATTTCAATCATCACTTATAAGACACAAATAAAAATGCTGAATCTTGCCCGTATCCCAACAATATTCAGCAAGTAGCGTAATTTGAATTAAAAACCTTACAATTGCAAAGAGATCAATGTGTTTTATTCATATTTAATCTTTGATATTCTCGTGCCAGCCTTAGGCGTGTATGAAATATATCTAATAGCTTGTATCACATAGTCTAAACTTGAGTGAAAGGGGAATTTTGATTGGTAGCTTTGTGAAAATTGTATGTAGTATATTTCTGTATAAAAATAGCCGTAAGTAATCCATCGAAATTGTAGAATTAAGCATTGATGTAATTTTCAAACTGGCTAATTTAAATCATGAAGATTTAATGTTGATAATGACAGTTTTGTAACCAAGTGAAGCCACTAATAAGATAAGAAATGAAGTCTTTGGGAAAGAGGACTTATGGTGTGTTAAATAAAGATTAATTTTTGAAAGCGTTAGTTGTTCTGCTCCTTAAAATTTCAAACAGTCAGACCCGACCTGATACATAACCAGGTCGGGTCAGATTTTTCCTCTTTATTTGCTTTATTGTGAAAACTTTAGTTGTTGTGAAAGTTGGTGCTGAGTATTATATTAGCAATGAATGAAGTCCTTATTGTGTGGTTATCTTAATTAAGATAAAGTGGTCTCACTATTTGCTACAGTAAGTTTGTGGTTATGGTTTGCTGGAACAAATTTTTAAGGAGAAGGACACGTCATGGAAAAAACTTCACAACTTAAATATAAATACATATGCAGAAAATATTCTTTACTCACTGGTCCAGATTCTTTGGGGCAATCTTTTGTGTTCTCCATTTCTGATTTAAACTTTGTAACAACTGCTGAATTGTTTAACCTCCTATCTTTGGATAACTGTTTGGGGCTTGGAGAGGCTGAAACAGATCGTTTGATTTTACCGTCTGAAAGATCTACCACGGATTTACAAATTCTAACCAATCCTTCATTTCCTCTCTGTTAAAATTGAGATGATATACATATTTATCACCACTCTTTAACGAATAACTTTAAAAATAGCCTTTAATACGTATCTATTGTTTCTCACTAGTTTTAGTTGTACTTACTTTATTAACGACGACGAACAATTATTGCTTTTTACAAATGCTATGCATCTTAATTACGTCAGTATGACAAAGATACACTGATTTCATATGTTGATAATCCCACCGCTGCCACCATTTCAGAATTCTTAATCTTAAGGATCACTAAGTTTTCCATGCTGTAAGGGAATCTACTTCAAAGGTTCATTTGCAATTTTTGTACTTATAATGATAACAATAGATAATGTTGATAAAAATCCTAATACTTTCATTACAGGATAATATTTACAAAGGATCCACTTCATTGGGTATAAAAGTGCAGAAAACTCCAGACCAAAAGAGAGATTTCGCTTAGCGAATCTGTTTCTGGTAATTAGATGGAACAACACTTTTCTACAACAAAACCCGTGGCTTTTTTTGTACCCAACTTACAAATATTATCATTTCTACTTCCAAATACATGTAAACTTTTGTAATTTTTCTACGCAGTCTAAATTATTGGAAGCACGGTGTATTATGGGAGCATTGCGGCCTTTATCGCAATAAAATTCTTAACATCAAGGATTCTGATTAATTCATCAAATGCAGGTTTCTCGCGGATTGTGCCTTGAATCCTACTGTAATCCCTTTTCTTTAGTATTAATTTCCATGCACAGTAACGCTTGATCATAGAAAGAAATTGTATTTTGAGGAATAAGAAGCATAATATAACAAAAGGTTACTTAATGTAAGTAGGCGATTTGAATCGGAGTACTAAATTGTAATGAACGTAAATATGAACATAAACATACGAAAACTGCAACTTCATAGATACACCACCGCAGTCTACAGGCAGATGTCATGCAAATTAAATTCTAATTATCAAAACTTCCAACGTATGTTTTGAATCTGTTATCAAGTTAAAGTAATAAAGTCAACCAATATATAGATTCATAACTACAGTATCGACGTATTAAGCACCCCTGCTCTAATAACAGACACGTAGCCAGGAATTTAAAGAGAGGGGGGGGGCGGCGGGGCGACCTGTTTTTAAAAATTGTTGGTTGTCAGAAATGTGTACTGTGTACCGTTAGTGTACCCCTAACGGCTTGGGGTCCGGGAGTCGACTTAAAGCCTCTTGTGGGTTCCATGGGCGAAGCTCTAGTGGAAAACCAGGGGGCGAAGACCCTGGACGCCCTGCGTTTTTCGTGCTTTAGGTCATAGGAAATTGCTTAAAGGAGACATATTATTATATGGTAGAGGATACAAATCTTAACCAACTACCAAAAACAGCAAGTCAAAATCTTATTTGTACTGTTCCTGAGATATGTAGTTTCAGCAGTCGCAATGATGAAAATAATCTTTCAACTGTTGCAGTTGATATTGGTAGAACAGCTGCAATGTTTATCAACGCATGGATGCAGGGGAAAATATCGATGTCACATTATTTTACTGTAGACACATGGTCAGTGGGGGATTTGTCCGAGAACTTCCTTTGTCATCTAAATACCCACTGCTTGTATTGTGCAAGGGCGCGAATTCCCATTGTATCATCTGTTTATAAGAGCTATTGTCACATGCAATATTTGACAGGATTTTGACAAGTACATAAAGTAAACAAACTCAGAAGCATAACCATTACAATAAATAAAAAATACGCCCCCAAATTAAAATTCAGCAAAAGGGGGGAGCCGCGACTCCCACGGATCTCCCCCCCCCCTCCTGCTACGTGGCTGTCTAATAAGCGCCCACGCAACAATTTTGACAGATAAGATCATTTATTAATTTGAAGACTTAAATAAGTTTAGTTACATTATTTGCTTATTTTGCGTCTGACGCTGACAATATTTTGTGGTGGTTATTGTGGGGCTAGTATATATATATATATATATATATATATATATATATATATATATATATATATATATATATATATATATATATATATATATATATATATATATATATATATATATATATATATATATATATATATATATATATATATATATATATATATATATATATATATATATATATATATATATATATATATATATATATATATATATATATATATATATATATATATATATATATATATATATATATATATATATATATATATATATATATATATATATATATATATATATATATATATATATATATATATATATATATATATATATATATATATATATATATATATATATATATATATATATATATATATATATATATATATATATATATATATATATATATATATATATATATATATATATATATATATATATATATATATATATATATATATATATATATATATATATATATATATATATATATATATATATATATATATATATATATATATATATATATATATATATATATATATATATATATATATATATATATATATATACATATATATATATATATATATATATATATATATATTTTTTATGGTGGTTATTGTGGGGCTAGTATATATATATATATATATATATATATATATATATATATATATATATATATATATATATATATATATATATATATATATATATATATATATATATATATATATATATATATATATCTATATATATATATATATATATATATATATATATATATTTATATATATATATATATATATATATATCTACATATATATATATATATATATATATATATATATATATATATATATATATATATATATATATATATATATATATATATATATATATATATATATATATATATATATATATATATATATATATAATCAATTCACACAATGCAGTTCAATTAGCACACTGTACGCGGCCACGTAACATGGGCGGTTATAAAGAACTTCAGGCCTAAAAAGTGGTGCAATCATATTTTTGTGAGCGCCCCGGGCGTTTATCACGTCAAATACAGTATCTAATCTTATGGGGCAAACATTCACGGGACTTACTTATTTTCAAATCTGAGGTAGACCAGGCTTTGAACTCCCTCGAGACATAGGATCCTCTCACCCCAGTCACTGTAGACATGACTAAAAGGAAACCTTTGTAGGCTGTAATAAATGTTATCGTTGTCACATATGTTAAAAAATTCAATCTCTGGAATACCACTCCGTAAGCTTATCTGCGCGTGCCTCTTTCTGTCCTAGAATGAAAAAGAATGCCCATGAAACATTAATAGTACAAATTAAGACGAAATGATCTGTGAGTATTTTTGAAGATACGTTGAGTGCATAAGCATGTTTATATTGCAGGATGCAAGAGAATATTAGGGGAAACTAGTGAGGAAAGTTAGAGTTTATTCTTTAACTGATTTATAAAAATATTTGAGCAGATTGATGAAGTAACCAAGACTTCCCATCCGATTGCTTTTTGAAATTTAAACATTTAATTCAGTAAAACAATTTTGGTAAATATTAATAAAATTAAATGAGAAATAGAATAGAAATTAAGCGTAAACGCTACTTCGTTTGAAGAAATCTTTGAACAATAAAACAAAACAGTTTCTTCATAGTTGTATTTTGCACGTTGTTTCGTTTCTTGCGTATCTAGCTACTATATTTTGAAGAAATATGAAGGAATGTACCAAAAAGTTTGTCAAGTGGAATAGGTTTTTTTATAAGGGCTGTACGGCAGTCAAAATTTACAGCTTATTTGAACGTAATCATGTTTTGTGATTACATTATTGTACAAATTCATCGAATCAATCAAGTATACAGACACTATAATTTGATATGTGTGTGTTATGAACGAAAAAATATCCCCCCCCCCGTTATACCCACCCTGTTTTAAATTCGTTGAGAATGTCCTGTTTTATTTGAACATATCTAGCCAACAAAGTAAAAAATTTACTGTTTAACGTACCATTGTTATAAGATCAGAAAGGGGGAGAAGTAATGACACTAGTGAATTTACTAAGTGAATATTAATTGAAATTGAAATCGACATTTTACCTCAAACTTTGACATCTTAGTCTGTTAGCGCTGTATATTATCCTGTGTCTATTTCATCCACCTTCTATAGCTGAAGGTTAATGTTGTGTTAATATACTTACACATTCGCGTTTTCACGTTTACACATGGTTTCATATTTAACTTAATAGACGTATGCTAGTCTGCTTGTAAACAATGGATATCTCTATATATTTACTCAATCTTAAATGGGATAACCTTACATGCCACCTCCTACTCCGGAAACTCCTTTTTCCGACCCTCTGCATGGAAAGTATTCTTTTCTTCTGGATACCCAGCCATGTTGGCATCCCTGGCAATGACAGGGCTGATGCAGCCGCTAAGCTTGCCCTCAACCTCCTCCCTACCCCCTTTTCCCAAAACCCTCTCTGACATCAAACCGCTTATCACTTCCCTTTTCGTGACCGCTGGCAAACCTCATGGAAGTCCCAAATTGATAAGAAACTCTATGTCATCCAGCCCACAATTCCGATCAAATCCACCATCAACAACCTCTTTCGTATCGACAACGCCCATATTACCCGTCTTAGAATTGGTCACACCCACCTTACTCACTCCCACCTCCTTATTGGCTCCCCCAACCCCTCTGCAACAATTGCCATTGCACCCTCACAATCCATCACGTTCTCCTTGCTTGCCCCCTGTACAACCTTCCCAGAGCTCCCTCGCTCCCTACAACTCAATTGCTGAGTTCCTCCAAAAAAATCCTCCGGATAAAATTATCTCCTTCCTTCATCATGCCTCCCTCTACAACCATATTTAATTCTCCTCTTCCACCCCCTCTCTACTTTATTTTTGTTTCAACCATGCACCTCCCCTCTCAATCACAGCTTTCTGACCTTTTGTTTTGAATTTCTCTTATTTTCTCCCTGTTTCCTTCCCCTTCTACCTCTAGAATAATCTGACCTCTCAGGCACAATTTGACCCTCGTTGTCGTGGCGCCGTTAAGCCCTCAAACAAACAAACAAACTATATATTTAAACAATACACTTTTCCTTCTCTGTTAAGTATTCCCAACTCAGCATAAATAATTTTCATTTTCACCTTTGGTATGAATTGAAAACAAATAAAACATTGCTTCATAATAAAAACTTTTGTTTTCCAACATATCTTTGTGTAAAACGTGGACAAGAATGATATATTTAGTACTTCTAACTTTCTCTTTCGTCATAGGAGTAATTTCTCAAATGGTTATACAAAACAAGACGGTTTCGCTCGAATAAAACTTCTGTTTTATCAATTTGGTGAATATCTACATTTAATTTGGGCATTTCAAATAACTTTTTGACGGGATTTTTGCATAACTGCGGACATTTTCCCTCCACTATTAGTAACGAGGATTGAAACTTAGTTAATCACGTTTGTACGACTTCTCGCATCCCCTCCTTCACAGTAAATTACTTCACCAGATTTGATAAGTTCGTACGTAACAGGTTCAGGTCCATGATCTTGAGCACGCCACATGTTGTACGGAAAATTGCAACCTTTAATACATAAGATAGAATATTCCTAATTGTTGAACCTACACTCACTCGAAACATGCAAGATAAAAGAATATAAAATGATTTTCATTTTCAACATAAGCAACGTCGTAATGCATCCCTCCATATATACATATAATCCTCAGTGTTTTGAAAGCAATTTACAAAAGCGTACGAAAGTCAACGACAAATATAAAAACTATTGTTTTGTAACGTTTCGGCCTAAAAACAACTTTTTAAGAGCACGCAAGTGAAAATGAAAACATGAATTTCCTGATTAATTGTTTGAAAGTAAAAAGGATAAAGCTGTCGACAATTAGTCACGTAATATAATCCAATATAACATGCATTTGTATAATGATCCCACAAAACATTAGATGCATTGAAATCATCTCTGATTCCCAAGTCGTCCTTGCAGCTTGTGATGTTATCACCAAATATTAGCAAGTGTAATTGAAATGAAAGTTTCTAGCAAAACCTCTTCAGTTTATTTCATGCATTCGAACCGAGAAACACTATTCATTTTATTTCCTGAATTTGAAAAGAGATGAACTCGACCGATATATCAAGCACAGTATTGCGTCATACCTGCATACATGTCATACGAAAGTGTAATAACTATTATTAGTATTATTATTAGTTATTAACACTAGCAGTTATTGAATGCAATATTACATGTATTAATTGTTAAACAAGTCATATAAATAATGACAAAAGCCCAAACTCTTGATAAAAAAAGTGTGTAATTAATCACTCAACTTGAATTTAAGGCCGGATTATTTCAGAAAATAAGCAATTGCAATGAATGATCAGTTGAACAATTCAACATTGTATGCTGAATGAGGGCAGCTGATTCGTTCATCACTAAACTTTCTTTAAATGACTGCCAATTCGTAGATGCAAAATTTTGACATTATGACTAAATTGTTAAACAATATATGGGAAATAATGAAAGAAGTTCAGATTTCCAATACACAAGTGGATAATTGATCAAACAGCAGAAACTGTAATTTCTGAATTTCAGGTCAGCAACATGTACAGTATACGAAGCATGCAATTGATGGATATTCTGGATTGTCATTTTGATGAAGCACGATATTTCCGAAGTCATCAATGGCCGGATCTTACAGGGTTGTGGAGTGGGGCGGATTAAGCCCCTTACAGTTCTGATGGGCCAAAAATATGATTAAGCAATATTTTAATGATTAAGATTTTATACCTACTGTACAAAACGCCAAAAATCGCAGGGCTTTCGGGGTATCGCACGTAAGGACTTGCAGTGGCTATTTCGGCATAATTATCTTCATCGTCGACATATATATATTCAGCCCCCGATTTTGAAAATTAAATTAATGACTCTCCTGAAAAATCCGTCGCATTGTAACTGTCCAGCAATGTTGGTACTCTTCTGCAACAGAGTACACTAAACTGCTAGAGTCAGTGTCATTCTCAAGGGCACAACATAGGGAAACTAACTGTACGCTTTTTGACTCTCTAACTACTAGGCATATGTGCACCCTGTTATATACTGAGACTCGAAAGATTGCTTTAGAACCGGCCTACTAAGATTTGCTCATTTTTGCAAATAAGCGAAACATTGCTAAGATTAAAATTAAACATCGCTTTTTATATTACACATCCATTGATCTCGTAAAGTAAATGCAATAAATGCGATTAAATTGCGAAAAGCACAATTAATATGAAGTTATTTACTAACCTTTCAATGTTTCCTATCCTCGAGTTAGTTCCTTTGATATTACTAAACTGCTGATCTTTAGCTTTGCAAAGGGTTCTAAAAGTAACTTGTTGCTTCACAACCAGGTTTATACATCCCAGATATTTTCTAGTTGGGAGCCACAAACTCGCATTAGCGCCAATATGTCGTACGGACACATGTTTGCCAATTCATTAACTTGTACACTACTTTGTAAACTCATTAAGTAAATCTAAATTGAATTCAGGTGGCATTGAGTTCCATTTAAAAAAATGGAAAATAGAAAGTAAAAATATTGAAAACATATGCCTCTTGTGCGAGGACTCACTATGATAATTGTGGTTTCGTTCTTCGTTGTTATTTCTTTTTAACTTTAATTATCTCGATTCTTCACAAATAAAATAAAAAATACTTTACAAATCATTTTATCTAGCGGTCTATCCGTATATACACATATACGCATATAGAGGCATGAAAAGGTCCCATCGGCTTTAAACGTTTGAAGAAACATTTGCGTGAATTTTTATATACATGAAAGAGGAATATTAAGGAAATATGTTGGTGTAAAAATCATGTTGATACCTTATTCCGATTAAAACGCTTAGACGATTATTGTATTTAAAAGATTTAACCAGTGTGACCAAGACTAGGCCTTTGACCAGTGTGACCAAGACTAGGCCTTTGAACAGTGTGACCAAGACTAGGCCTTTTACCAGTGTGACCAAGACTAGGCCTTTTACCAGTGTGACCAAGACTAGGCCTTTGACCAGTGTGACCAAGACTAGGCCTTTGACCAGTGTGACCAAGACTAGGCCTTTGACCAGTGTGACCAAGACTAGGCCTTTGACCAGTGTAACCAAGACTAGGCCTTTGTCCAGTGTGACCAAGACTAGGCCTTTGATCAGTGTGACCAAGACTAGGCCTTTGACCAGTGTGACCAAGACTAGGCCTTTGTCCAGTGTGACCAAGACTAGGCCTTTGTCCAGTGTGACCAAGACTTGGCCTTTGACCAGTGTGACCAAGACTAGGCCTTTGACCAGTGTGACCAAGACTAGGCCTTTGACCAGTGTGACCAAGACTAGGCCTTTGACCGGTGTGACCAAGACTAGGCCTTTGACCAGTGTGACCAAGACTAGGCCTTTGTCCAGTGTGACCAAGACTAGGCCTTTGTCCAGTGTGACCAAGACTAGGCCTTTGTCCAGTGTGACCAAGACTAGGCCTTTGTCCAGTGTGACCAAGACTAGGCCTTTGACCAGTGTGACTAAGACTAGGCCTTTGTCCAGTGTGACCAAGACTAGGCCTTTGACCAGTGTGACCAAGACTAGGCCTTTGTCCAGTGTGACCAAGACTAGGCCTTTGACCAGTGTGACTAAGACTAGGCCTTTGTCCAGTGTGACCAAGACTAGGCCTTTGTCCAGTGTGACCAAGACTAGGCCTTTGACCAGTGTGACCAAGACTAGGCCTTTGACCAGTGTGACCAAGACTAGGTCTTTGACCAGTGTGACCAAGACTAGGCCTTTGACCAGTGTGACTAAGACTAGGCCTTTGTCCAGTGTGACCAAGACTAGGCCTTTGTCCAGTGTGACCAAGACTAGGTCTTTGTCCAGTGTGACCAAGACCAGGCCTTTGACCAGTGTGACCAAGACCAGGCCTTTGACCAGTGTGACCAAGACTAGGCCTTTGTCCAGTGTGACCAAGACTAGGCCTTTGACCAGTGTGACCAAGACTAGGCCTTTGACCAGTGTGACCAAGACTAGGCCTTTTACCAGTGTGACCAGGACTAGGCCTTTGACCAGTGACCAAGACTAGGCCTTTGACCAGTGTGACTAAGACTAGGCCAATTTGTATTTTTTCTAAATTATTGGAAACATGTTGTGTTTAATTATGTGGTATATGACATGCACATTACAAGAACATGGTTTACCCATTTGCACATGAACCTTACACTCTTAGTAAAAAAAAAAAATTGTTTTATAGAAATAGACAAGAATAGTCTTGGATCTGCCTTAATCTGTTTATGACATCATTGTACACTGCAGGTCACTTTTCAGCACATTAGTAAAATATTTGAATGCAGTAACTCCTAAACGTAATAAGATATCAACATGGTATTTACACCAATTTGTTTCTTTAACCGTCCTCTATTATAAAAAAAAAAAAAAATTAAAGTAAGAAATTTTGTTATTAGTCTTACATTTCTTGTTTAAATTTCTTTTGTTGTAAAGGTGATCGGTCTTCTCCAATCATAGTTCTGTGTTGAAAGCTGCATTGTATATATTATTTTCTGAAGAAACTGGGAAAATTATTAAACATAAAAATACTTTATGTTACTCGAATTGGCAACAAATTCATCAGTTTTCTTTAACAATGTTGAAGTACTTCTAAGTATTTCAATTTTGTTTAAGATTCCTCTATAGTGTAGAATACTTGATAAAACTATGTATTATGTTCAGAATAAACGAAAAATCTTATCTTTGTCAATATTGGCCAAATTTGAGTCTGCAGTATATCAATCACGCAATGTTTGGCCGTCAATATATTGATATTTACTTTTTAGTTAAAGACACCCATTTCCCACCCAGTAAACACTATTGTAAATAATAAAAACATAAATGTCTCCACCTATTTTATATTTTCGTTATGGGAAGAAGAAGGAAAAAAGCAGCAGAAGCGATCCCATCATCTTTCTTTCTTACAGTCAAAAACAAATTTCATTTATGCCAAGCTTTAAATGCAAATGAACCAATCGTTATTGCTCTAAAATGTTTCAAAAATGTAATACGTTTCTACCAGGGTGTACCATACGTTTTTTCTTAACGTCATAAATATTCCAAACGTGGGTTTGAAGCTTTTAATTGGATGGCGAAAATACTTATTTCAAATTTCGATGTATGTGACACTAGTTCTTCAGGAAGTGCCATTTATTTTCAAGAATATAAAGATGCATAAAATTGTATTCATCATGATGACATCTCTGCCAACAAAATTAGGGTGGTGTGTGAAGGCCTATCTATTTGCACCCAACTCTAACAGTCCATTACATGCCAACTCAAAAATCTGGCGACATCACTTGACCGAGTCTGTCATTATATGTGTAAAGAACAAATGTTGTACACAGTGTATAATAATGATGATAATATATAAGACAAAATCTAAATATATTTTTTCTAATCTGCTCAGATATTACTTCTCTTTCAAGTAATATATAAATTGATACCCATAAATGATGTCCATTGCTCTTTAAAAACAGAAGTGGTATATGCTTGACTAAGGATATTCACAAATGAATTCCAAGTATTTTTTTTCACATCCCCTTATATATATTTTTTCAGATTTTTCTCAATTATTTGCCCCTTTTATGCATTAAAAAGGCGGCCAAGAGGTTAAGAAACCTCCTCAATGGCCACTGTGCAAGAAAATATACCAAGATAAAAACTATTGAACGATATCATAGTTTAAACCATATTTTTAATCATATAAACAACAAATTTTAAATTAACACAATTGTATATCTTTAAAACAACTGTTCGGTGAAACATATATTATGGTTCAAACAATGTTATAGTTTATATAAACTTGAAACTTTCTCGAAACACAATCTTAGATTTTAGATTATTTTCTAACATGCGCAAAGAAAAAGGAAGGGCTATAGGACCAAACAGCCAACATACATCACCAAGAGTGTCCCAACCACCACCAACAACAGAGTCCCAAACACCACCAATAGAGTCCCAGCCACTACCAACAGAGTCCCAGCCACCACCAAGAGAGTCCCAACTACCACCAACAGAGTCCCAACCACCACCAACAGAGTCCCAACTACCACCACCAACAGGTCCCAACCACCACCAGCAGAATCCCAACCACCATTAACAGAGTCCCAACCACCGCCAACAGAATCCCAACCACCACCAACAGAGTCCCAACTGCCACCAACAAAGTCCCAACCACCACCAACAGAGTTCCAACCACCACCAACAGAGTCCCAACCATCACCAATAGCAGAGTCCCAACCACCACCAGCAGAGTCCCAACCACCATCAACAGAGTTCCAACCACCACCTACAGAATCCCAACCACCACCAACAGAGTCCCAACTGCCACCAACAGAGTCCCAAGTGCCACCAACAGAGTTCCAACCACCACCAACAGAGTCCCAACCACCACCAGCAGAGTCCCAACCACCAGCAGCAGAGTCCCAACCACCACCAGCAGAGTCCCAACCACCACCAGCAGAGTCCTAACCACCACCAACAGAGTCCAAACTGCCACCAACAGAGTCCCATCACCACCAACAGAGTTCCAATCCACCACCAACAGAGTCCCAACCACCACCAACAGAGTCCCAACCACCACCAACAAAGTCCCAACCACCACCAACAGAATCTCACTACCAAATAAAGAGAAAAGAATATATAAAAAATAGCCACTTCTAAATGCGGAAAACAAGAAAACTGCATTGAGCTACAGGCAGTACTGTTAAAGGAACAATTATCAAAACACTCTAGTCTAGATAATATACCCTGCAATAAACATGGGAGATGGCCTGCTGAAAACGTTATACCTCTAAGGAGTTAAACCATTTAACTTTCCGATAAAAAAGAACAATGGCTGCAAGAGGTGTACAAAAGATCTTATGGCATTTGAATGAGAATTATATTTATGTATCTTTAAACCCAGGCAAACTTGATTCTTAACCTAAAACTTTGAAAACGTGTAAACGGGAATCTAAAACTTGTTTCTATTATTTAAATTCAGATTAAGAATGTGCAATTCTACAAGAAGATTGTACTTGATATACTTTGCCATTGCAACCAAATTTGGTAACTTATTCTTGCATTGGAAAATGTAATACTTTTTTTTAAATGATGATGTTATCAAGGTTCCTATTTCCCAACGATCCAAATAGAACAAATTAAAGATTCCATTTTAACCGCACTTGGATTCCTCCAAATCTAGATTCAAAACAAAGCCATAGATTCTTAACAAAAGGACACTAGAAAAACAGGTGTTGAATAGTTTCAAATCTATGATTACAGAAAGAAAAAGGGCAGAATCAACAATACCAATCAAAGCTATAGATTCTTCACAAAAGGACAATAGAAAAACAGGTGTTGAAATAGTTTCAAATTTATGCTCACAGAAAGAACAAAGGGCAGAATCAACAATCCTAATCTTTTGTATAAGATAATAATTCACTCCTAAAATGCAGTGAATAAGTCTGTATTGAAACCACCTCAATTTGATCTCTCTACAGCAAAGAAAAGGAAGTTCACATATCCTGCGCCACTTTTTACTTGACAAATCCAAATCTAAATTATTATTCCACTTTATGTGTGCTTTATTTACATTACTTACAGTATAAAAACAGAATGTCATAAAAGAATTTACAGCCAACCCTGCCTTTATATAGGGCATCTATCAAACATGGTCGTATCGGGTTCATCAGTTTAGTATTCAACTCTCTAAAAATTAAGGCCTTGAATTTTTAACTGCTCCCAGACGTCCATAATAATCTAAGAAATTACTTTTCAAAGAGTGCTTATTACAAATTTATTATATGATTAAAAAAATGATCCATTTTCCTTTAATAAATCATTTATTTTAAAGAAACTTTTTTTGTCCTATCCATTAACAAACGCATTTGTGATTAATAGTAACGGTGTCATTGTACCACAATGACCGACTAAGTATAGAGCCAACGTCTGTTACTGATGCAGTATATACTTTTAGAAACTCACTAGAACTAGAAAAAGCCTTTGCCCAGAAAGGATTATTGACCACTTGAGCCACCTTTAAAGATAAGCACTACCCAAAAACCAGATACCATTAAAATCGCAACTACCTCTATTAAACTTAACCAAATCCTCCACCCATTTAAAGTTGCCACGAAAAAGAGGGCGTAACCAAGAAACCTTAACAGCTTTCAAGTGATATTAACCATTCGAACTCCTCCATTTTGTAACTAAAACAAATTTTTCCTATTTATTTTGTGTGGACCTTCATTCCAGACAAACCATCAATTATATTGTTTAGACATTTAATAGAAAGTGTTGATGGGTCGGGAAAAATTTAAGTAATGCTATTTATTTTAGGAACAACTAAAGATTTTATAACAGGGTACAAAGTGTACAAATATACGTTTAGACTCAGAAATGAGAGTTTTATGACTTCTCAACACCTGACAATTGATATCAACCATATTTCGCCTAGGTCATGTTTGCAAAATGTAATTCCTAACAAATCAAGTACATGAGAGTGGTTCCACTTATTTTCCATGTTGGACATGTGAACTGGAGAATTAAAAGCAAAGGAACCAATACTTGTAACGATGGATTTATCTAGATGAATACGAAGATCGGATATCATACAGAAGAATTTAAATTTATCAATTGTATTCAACAAATTACCATGCCCATGCAGAAGAAAAGTAGTGTCATCCGCATATTTAATGATTCTAAAATCCTTACTACTTAAAGTCATGCCTTTAATATCACCATTCTCTCGCACTATTCAAACTACAATTTTAGAACATAGAATAACAAGATGAGGCGACAAAGGATCTCCTTGTTTGCATCCGTTTTTAATGGAAAATTTTTCAATTAATCAGCCGTTAATATTCACAACAAAAAAAGCATTTCTATTTAACAATTGATAAATGATAAACCAACGTTGAAATACTCTAAGACCTTTTTCAATAAAGGAGTGTGATAAGTTATCAAAAGCTTTTTCAAAATCAACTGTTAAAATCAAACCCGCTTTACTGCTACTCTGATAATGATTAATTGCATCATACACGCTCCAAATGTATAGGGTTGACACCTTTCTTATAATTAATACATGTTTGTCAACCCTAAGAGTGTACACTCTTCAATATATATATCTTCCTTTTATCAACCCTTTCTGGTCCTCAGAATTAAAACAAGCCACATATGTTTGAACTTTTCTGCGATGCCATGAAGAAGCTAATTTATACGATAAATTCAACAACGATATATGGCATTTGAATGAGAATATGGCAATGGCGAGCTTTATCACGTTTAGGAATTAGACAGATAACACCTTGTCTTTGTGTTACTGAAAGAACACCGTTAACCAAAGCGTAGTTAAGCGATCGTAACAAAAGATGACAAAGCTCATCCCAAAAGCTTGATAGAACTCTACAGTAAAACCATCTGACCCGGGTATTTTATTGTTCTTCATTTAATCTAACGCATTCCATAGTTCTGACAATGTCAGCTACCCTTTTAAATTAGGTAACTTTTCTGTCGAAAGTCGTCTTACTGATGAAACGTAATGTTTTCTGAAGGGATACATACGTTATAGTATTTTACTGTATAAATTCTTATAAAAATACAAAACATATTTCAAAATATCATCTTTTTTAATTAGAAGACCATCCTCATATTTGTTTGCTCATAAAATTAATCTTTTCCAAGTTCAGAAAACAGCGTAATGGTTTTTCATCTTCTTCAATAAATTTAACAGGAGACCTAATCATAGCTTTCTTTATTTTTCCACTCTTTAATTCCTGTAGCCTAGTATTCAATTGATCTAAGCGATTGGGTTGTTCCCTATCCTATCGTCAGGTGACATACAAATATTTCTCTCAGGATTAAGTAGTTCCGACATTGTCAGCTGCCCTTCTAAAGAAAGTGACTCTTCTGCTGAAATTCGTCTTACTGATGGATGCAATGTTTCCTCAAGGGATACATACGTTATAGTATTTTTTGTTGAACATCTTTGCTTCCTCTGTTTTTATTAATTTACTGATATACAATGAGTATATTGTAACACCTCTTATTCCTTGTGATAAGGTTTCAAAAATCAATTGTTCATTAATTACAAATTGAATATCAGAACGCGACAAAATTAAAAAGGGCCCTTTCATATGGTAAACATGCATAGTCACAAATAAATTTTGTAATATAATCTTTAATAATATGTGTGTAGTATAACTCTAGTAAAAGAGAGTTGTTAAATTTCCAATAACCCTTACATCTAATACAGCTAAAAACTTGGAATGATAATGTTATGAAAGAATGATCTGAACGATATCCTGGCAGAATTTCACAACAAAAGTTGTGAAATTAGAGAAAAAATTAAGACGGGCCATTTTCAGTGGAATTTTACGTCTCCATGTATAACTTAATAAACTTGGCTTAAAATTCTCCACACATCTTTAAGACCTAAATTATTAACGATATCCATTACAATTACGCATTGTCTCGCATTTGGATTTTTTTATCTATATAGTTATAGCTATCAATAGCAGCATCTAACAACAGATTCCAGTCGCCAACCAAAATTTGTACACAATTGTCAAATTTATCACAGATTTCTGCTACATACTTATAGAATTCAGGTTTGTCTTCATTTGGACCATGAAGCGAAATCACCTTAAAATAACCCAGAGGTACCTCGAAATATGCCACACAAATATGAGGGATAGCGTAAATATGCTGAATAAACAGATTTTTAGATAAATTTCGTCATTTTCAAGGAAAGGATAGCTGTGAAGTAATGAATTATCTAATGTACTTAATGAAAATAGACATCTGCTTTTGTGAAGACTTTTCAGTTTTTCAGAGCACTCCTAGTGATCTTACGTAACCAGATTTGATAAGTTTGGGCAAAACAGGTTCATATCCATGATCCCGAGCACGCCAGATCTTGTACACAAGTGCAACCTACAAAATATAACATAACTATAATTGGATTATATGACCCAAAAACTAAATGTTTTTTTTTTTTTGAGATGCTCACATTTTAATGCTCTCTAACCATTATAGAAATTGATATATGTCTATAGGCCTTTTAGTGGTGATATGCTGACTAAACAAATACATTCGAGGTTTAGAAAGTAATGTAACGTTTGTCCACGTCCCATTATAATGACACAGCAGTACCGAAATATGTCACCCGTAGAACTTGGGATGGCGTAAGTACACTGAGTAAATTTATTTAGAGATACAGTTCATCATTCACTTCGGGAGCAACCCAAAAAACTGGGTACTTTAAAATACCTAAAAAATTGGGTACTTTTATGTATTACGTCATCGCATAAGCCTACACATTTGACTAGCCCACACTAAACATATGAGGTTTCTCATTTTCCGCTCCGGATTGTCCAAAATTTCAATGGATGTTCTGAAAATTTGGAGACTGATAGTTGATAGATATTCAAAACTTTTTGCCGCTCTTGTTTTAAATTCACGGTTGTATTTTTGAGAAAATTAATAAAACAGATTATAGGCAGTCTGTTTTGTTCATTTTCTCAAAAATGCGACGGTGAATTTCAAAAAGCCGCGGCAAAAAGTTTTTAGTATCTATTTACTATCCGTTTCCAAATTTTCAGGATATCCATTGAAATTTTGGACAATCCGGAGTGGAAAATAAGAAACCTCATATGTTTAGTATGGGCTAGTCAAATGTGTAGGCTCATGCAATGACGTAATACATAAAAGTACCTAATTTTTTGGGTATTTCAAAGTACCCAGCTTTTTGGGTTGCTCCCGAACTGTCATTATCAATGAGAGAATTGTTATGAAAGTAATGAGTTAACTAATTTCCTTAATGTAGTAATGAAAATAGATTTCTACTTTTGGGTTGACTCTTCTGTTTTTCAGAGAATTTCAAGTGATCTTAAAATATGCAAAAGGTTCAATGTTGATCCTCAATATTTCGAACTTTCACTTATGCACGACCTATTGATGCATGATTGATTTATTGAAACTTACCAATAGTTTTGACCCAGGATTTGAATAAGTGAAATTTCGCTCTCAAAACAATTTAAAACGGATTAAAACAAATCATTCTAGGATACCTTCAAATATAGTTCAAAAGATTATTTTTAAATCTCTAAGTTCAACCACAAATTCTTATCGTTTAGCTCCTTGTTAATTGGGAATGCAACCACTGTTACATAGAAGAGAAATGTTGGTAGATGTTGGATAGAACACGAGTCTGATTATCAACCCACTGAGACTCCCTAGCTAAAGCTAAATCCATCTGAGTCATCCGGTGAATATTCCTGGTTTCCATGGAGCAAGCGGATGATAGTACGCGACTCCCCCTGGAAGGAACGGCAGTTCATCGTATATTAACTCCCCAGCAGTGCTGGTACTCATTTTACAGATGAGTTGGCTGAAGTTAGTAGAGTAAAGTGTTTTGCTCAAAGACACAATGTAGTGTCCACGACGCTGAGCGCTGAGCCTCCCAAGACACAACGCAAACTTGAGGGAAACTTTTAGAAGATGAGTAAGATTCTCAATTCACTAACTTACCTCCCATCTGATCTAAATTTATTAAATTAAAGATTACAATTTGCATTATGAATATAATTTATTCTTACTAATTGTCAGAAGTAATAATAATTATCTTTGTTTTTCAGATTGAAAAAAAGTTATATTTCTATATATTGCAAAATATCAAAAATATGATATGGCAAATAAGACATTGCCTGTGTTTTGAATATCAAATCTTTTCTGTTCTTAAACAGAAAGGATAAGATAATCACACAATATACAGGTCAGTTTGCAAACAAGTGGAATTCTACTTCGTGATGAATGACGATATGTTGACCGTTTATCACGATTCTTTCTCCCCAAATCACGTTTATAGTGACCTAATCCTCCGGATTAAGGCATGAAATCATGCACATTGAAAATTGTGTGTCACACGATAAAGAAAAAGACAATGGCCTTCAACACGTGTTTACAAAATTTTGCAAAACAGATCTGGTCGAAAAATTATTTTCGATATCAAAACTGTATTTATCTAATCTAAAAAAATCATAGAGCAGTGTCGAACTTGTCTACTAGTGTTCCGCAAAAAAATAAAATGTCAAATTTTTTCTATAGAAGCATGAAAGTTTTCCTCTAAAAAACAAAAAAATGACCATAAATGATGCGCGTCATTCAAATTAATTCAATTTAACCCAATAACGCATCGAAACGCAAGCGTACGACGTGATGGCATGCGTCCTTTGAGCGTTTGCTCATGACTTTACCCGATAACTGTCACGCATTACAGCGTATACGCTAGCGCGACAGAGTATTCAGATTTCGCTCTAGCATGCACCGTTCTTATTACCGTTCAATTTCTGAAGTCGTGAACAAGAAAATAGCAAAAGTGTGGAAAAAGCTCATTTCTTCTGGAATTTGGCTGTCTAAGCTGTAACGAATAAGTTATTTGTTTTCTCAGATTACCAAATCCCGTCGCGGAATTGTTTTCGATATAAAAACTGTATCTATTTATTTATTCAGTCTAAAAGAAGCGATAGAGCAGTAGTCGAACTTGTCTAATAGTGTTCCGCAAAGAATAAAATATCAAATCTTCTATCAAATCATGAAATTTTCCCTCTAAAAAAACAGAAAATGAGCCATAAATGATTAGCGTCATTCAGCTTAATTTAAAGCTCAATAACGCATCGATACGCAAGCTTACGACGTGATGGCCTGCATCCTTCTTTGAGCTTTGCTCATGACTACCCGAACTCTCACGCATTTAAGCGTATAAACTAGCGCGAAAGAGCGTTTAGAATTCGCTCTGGCATACACGAAATACGCACTGATACCTTACTATCGTTCTGTTTCTGAAGTCGTGAACAACAAAATAGCAAAATGTGGAAAAGACTCATTTCCTCCGGAATTTGGCTTTGTAAATTGTAATAAATAAGTTATTTGTTTTCTTAGGTTCCTGAGTTACTATCTTGTTAACATTGGGTTTTGACATTTTAAGGTGTTTAAATTTTCGCATAGAAGTAAATGGTATCGGCTCCAAAAAAGCGATGCGATTTTTTGCGCATAAAAATGCATAGCGAGGCGTTTTTAGTATTAACTGTTTAGGCATCTTCTTGTTAATTGCATTCTATTGTTAATGCAGTCTATTGCAATAACGACAGACTCATTACATACATATCTATTACTTCCAGACAATTAGGCAAATGGGGTACTGTCATCGTAATGTCCGGCTGTCCGTCCGTCTGTGCATAATATAGTTGCAGCAAAGTAAATCATAAATCCTTAACGCTACATCCAAGAAGTGTACATGGTACACCTGATAAAGAACCTGGATAATTTTGAAAGTGCATGACCTTCCTCAGCTTTCAGATCATGGAGTCACAATAAGAAATGTCCTAAGATTGTTGTTTTATCGCAACATCGCGTACAAAATTGATGCGACTTCCAATGATAAAAATTCCATGGTACGTTTATCTCTTGAACATATTGAATGATTTTCCACATGGATGATTTTGCATTAAGGTAGTTTTAAAGATCCAATTTTTAATGTAAAAAATAGTTTGGGAATAATTAAATTGTATTGCATAGTGTTCTGTGCTTAATATTGAAACAACCGGCATGTTTCCGTTTCACCACTCTTTTCGTTTTCCGCTATAAAAGCTTCAATACTGTTGTTGGAATATGAGTGGCATTTTCTAGTACCTGTTAAAGTTTTTGATGAATTGCATCAAAAAAATTTACCACGGATGCATATTTAAAGTTTTGATTCTGATTGTTAGGTAACAATTTGTCTGATGATATTTTCTGTGACGTTTTGCCTTACTACGAAAGTGAAGTTAAGACTGAACAGACATTCCTCCTTCAAAGAGGGACTTGTCATATTGTATGGACATTAACAGCTATTCTCCTGGTATGTTACAAATAAATCTTTGCTATGAAAATGACAAAATATCATAATGCGTAAAATGGAAATATCAACTATGACCTTAGAGACCTCTTGTAAATTGGCGTTGCGTTTACATAGCCACAGCAACATTGTTCGGACTCCTGGTTACAACTCTGTGGGTTTCATTCCACTTCACACACTGCTATTGTAGCACTGGTCAAAGGTCATACGAGATGTGCGCAATGGATGAAACTCAATAATGTCAGCAGTTCACATGTCATATTACTGTTATATCCCTTATCCATAGATCTTTCTTTTTCCAAAACCACAATACATTTATATCCTTTATGTATATTTCTTATGTAATGACAAAATGTCCAAATTTAATGAATCGTAATATGTATCGAAAAATAATTATATATATATTTATCGCAAAATCGCCCTTTCCTTTTCCCGTCGGATGCCTGCATGCGAACACTTAGCAGTAATACATTAAACATCAACGGGATACAAATATCGGCTGTTGCACATAGATCTGTAATGTAATTTGCATATTGTAGATTGTGTCTAATGAAGAAATAAATGCAAGCAAATAACCTAAAATTGTTCAAAGCAAAATAATTAGCGAAATTCTTTCAATCAGCTTGCAATTTGTTTAAAAAAAGACCAGATTAAAGTTACGATCTTAGAATAACAAATCCACTATAAAAAACTTTACATTTTGGCGCTTAAATCTAACCCTGTTAAATTGTGCAATTCTTTAAGATATTTTTGTTTATTTCTAGTAAAAAACACACTGTTCCCTCATTATATCCTTCTGTCATTTTAACCCGTTTTTTAGGGTATTATTTCAGAAATCCTTGCTGAACCATGCATATGCACAGGCTGTTTCCTGACAACATCTTATTCTGTTATTATGGCTTTCTTAATATGTATTCCTCCAAATGGGTTTCGTTTCCATTTTCGTTTGTTACCCTTGTTTGCCTTACGTTTGAGTCAAACTGTACTTTACCTTAATATTATTGTGCTTAATTGGCAACAAAAATAGAAACATCGACCAACGAAAGGAAAATGTGCCTCTTTACATGAACCTACTTACATACAGCTTTTTTGATTTATTAGACCTTAGGATTCATTCAGAGGTCATACTGTACATGTGCACATTGTATAATGAAGGGCACAAAGATAAACAGAACTGTAATATGACTTAATATCTTGTTCCTTTCGGTAGATAATGAATTTTCAAGTTAAAACAGACTTGTATGAAAATGGCCGTTACATAAAGTCTGCTGTATAGAAAACAGAAATCACAATCACTTTTTTTAGGTATTAATAAATTGATTTGCATAAAACATCTTAAGTTTTTCATTAATCATAAATATCTTTCATTTTTCAGGTGGTAAATTGTAGTTAATTTACTAGAATATGTTTGAGTACTTTCTTGATGTATCCAATTGTTTTAAACTAATGAACTATTTACAAGACTTTTTTATGCAAACATGTGAGGTTTTTTTTTTTACATTATACTCGTTAAGGTTCTTTAGTCTAAATAATATACGTGTGTTGTGCATAAAGGACTATATTACCTGATTACCCTGTAATCCTAACAAGTGTATACTTTAGGAATTATTGTGTTATCTTATCAGAGTTACTTTTGATGACAAATTATTTGGTGACATTAACAAATAATTCATCAGTCAGGGCGATTATTACCAACATTCCCCATAAACCTTTGATATCCTAACCTTAAAGCCATTTGCAATTTGAGGGAAATAAGGCATAAGCCTTTTGGCGCTTAACATTTGTTAAAATACCCTTTTTTTTTTATTGAAATTTCATGATACTTTAAAGAGTGAAATAAACATCGTCGTAATTTATCTGGAAAGACATACTCTAAGTTCCATTACTTAGCCTTTCTGTGCAATTGTATAGCAGCATTTGAACATGACGGCCAAAGTTTTTACAGGCTCTTTCAACTGCTCAAACAGAACCAATTCCCCTTACACACATATCCTATCCAGATCATCCCTTCTTGACAATTTCTTCACGAGTTCAAATGGTTGAAGTACGAGGAAGAAATTTTCTCCTACTTCACGGAACAACTGCTCCAACTGTGAAAATCGATAGGAAATCCATTGTAATCATATTAGGATTTATGCATGTACAAATGTAATATCATACCTTCATTTGCGTAAAAGTTAGAAATATGACTTTATATTAATTTATCTTCGGCCTTAATGTACTAGCCTGTATGCAAATATTAGATGTACGCCTAAGATGATATTCCATTCTTTTTGTAAATATCTCACACGATTCTTTAAAGAAGAATTTTTTTTTATTCTGGACTATAGCTCTCTTAAAATCCAGCTGGAATTGATATGCAAATCATCTGATCATTTTTATGGAAACATTTTTACGAGTAATTTCTGAAGGATGATCTAATTGTAATACTTGCCCAGAAATACTAAGCAAAATTCATAAATGATGTGAAACTTCATTAATAGCAAAGAGTACCTCATTCGCTTTTGAATCAAAAGAAATATACAGCTGATTGACGTGTGTGACACAAAAGTGATTATCGCTGATCATCCTGTGTTGCCTGGCGAAGATTCCACATGGATCCACGTTTGCTATCTGAAACAAATACAAAATAAGTAATTTCAGGTTTGAGCCGGAGAAGTGAAACATGGTTAAGCTTCATTACATAATTAGCTTATTGATTGAAAATGTTCATCTTATATAACAGAGAATATTAAAAAGAACAAGAATCATCCTCATTTTTTATTGTTCTCTTTAACATTGGATTCTAGCACCAAAGAAATGAATAGAAACATGATATTGCAGACTTATGTAATGCTTAAATTTTGGCAAAGAAATATTCAAAAGAAAACATGGGTGCTTTCCAATATAGTCTGGAATCCTTATGTATATCCTTTTTGTGATTGTCTTCAATGCAAGGTTCAAAAAGCAACAGAATACAATTCTTGCCCAGATTTTGAGTTCAGTTTTTTATATGCTACTCTTGGATCAAAACTGGGAAAAGTTTTTCTATTATATGGTGAAAACTGCCCTCTCATAGAAGGACATGTCACTCTTTCAAAATAGTTGAATAAATTCGAATGACTCTTTCGCACACAAAGCAAAAGCGAAAATGTGATGTTTATTGTCTCTTCTTTTCTGAACGCCGCTGCGGCATACATATGACAATGAGTAAACGACATTAAGACAAACGAGAATAATATTGGATAATTGCTAGGATTCAAGTTAACACTTGAGGGAAAGTTTATCTAAACGTAAAAAAATATATAAGCTTTAAATTATAATATCTCTCTCTAGGTGCCGAGTCTGATCATAAGCTGATAACCCTTCAGTCACTTCTGTTTAGAGCTAAATGCATAAACTTATTGTTACTTAGCTGCTTAGGCTGTTGTTGGTTGCCCAGTTGTTTAGAAATTAGAATATCAGACATTACAAAATATCAACATATCATAAAATATTTGCCTCCATGCTGCTTACAAAATGCATTCAAACTTGTTGTTCTGTATTTTAGGGCATTTTCCAGATTGGTTTGGGAATGGAAATAAAAATACTGAGGTCTTTCAAATAAATGCAAACTTACCACATTTCCAAGTAGCTTCAGACCTATTCCTTCTGCAGCTTTTCGTTTGACCAATGCGATCTCAGCGAAAGGCAATCTTCTCGTGCGCAAAGTGACCTAAGGCGAAGCAACAATTACAATTGAAAGTATCAATTAAAAGAGATACAGTATGTTTGTACATTTGACTCTGCATTAACCCATTAATTTCATATCAAAGTATCTTTCATCTATGTTCTTGAAGTGCAATTTGTTTTGAAATTCATGAAAACTCGAATCAAACTCATTGAAGATATGAACTATTTCATAGCTTTTTAGAATATGCAGAAATTGGTATCGAAGAAAATATGCATTCTTCTAATGATATCGCTTGACTAGGACTATTATACTTTTCCTGTATGGAGGAACTTTTACACAAATTCGAAATAAAATAAATGGATATAATGTTAAATATGATACACAAGTCTAAAAAAAAAGCCATGGGTTTAAAAAACGTTTTCCATTTCGATTTTGAGAAAATAGGGACTAAATGGCTAGATTCGTTAAGATTAATCTCTCTTTTATTCGGGAAAATGTTACCCTAAACTTTTATCAATTAAATAATTTTATACTCGGACCTTAAATAGATGTTGTCCTGTAATCGCCGCGTTAAAATTAGTATTGTTGATCAACAATAATGACTCGTAAGTTAAGAACAAAAAACTGGTGGAAGCTTTTAGAAACACATTCGGTCCAGAATCCCTAACAGTAAGGAATACTTAGTGATATCAAAATTTAAAGTTTCTACCAGACTGATAGGCAGAACTGTGTGCCTAGCTCTTCCAAAATATGCGTATTATCTAACGAACCTGTCATTTTCTTGAATTTTACGAATATCACGAATTCACAAACCATTTCAGACCCAAGACATTTTCCCAACCGCTCCGCAACATTTCTTATTGAACCAGCCATATCTTGACCGTTGATTTCTAAAATTTCGTCGCCCTCTATGATATCACTTGACATCTTCACTGGGCGGTGTGCAACCCTTAAAAATGAGAAAAAATATTTTACACTGCTTAAAAAGATACCATAAACAATGTAGTATAACATTGTTTTGTTAACATAAACTCACTAACACATTAAAGGTTTATACATAACTGTGAGTATGATTAGCTCTGAATGAGCTTAGCTTTGCATGTGTACCTTGCTTGTATAATAGAGGGATAAAAATAAGAGAAATGTTACTCTGTATGTTGCTTCGAACTAGAGATATTGAATTTTAAGTTACAAATTTCGATGACAGTTAAGGGGGAAGAAACTGTAAAATAGAAGAGTGAAGTCACACACTAACTTGTGTAACAGTTCTAAATATATTGTGTTTATACTTCTTGAAACTGTTTTAGCAATTAAAATATATTTTTTACAAACTTTTTTTTAGGTGCTATACACTTTCTCTTTTCGTAAATTTGTTTTAGTATTCTCCTTACATGTATGTCTATATAAATGTTGTCACTACAGAACTAACAAAATCTTAATTGAATAAAAACTTGTGAGTCATTTGCACACAAATCAGATACAACTTCATAAACTTGAAGAGCTCCTTTAGAAGAATATGGTTTTCGAACACTATCTCCAACTTTTTATCCGTTTGTTGACCTCTTTCACGTAATAAGAACAAGCATAACCTGAACTGAACTTAGCTATTAAAATTATATGAATGTATAAAGGAAAAATGATTAAGTTGGATTAAAATCTATAAGCAGCAAAATGTTTAAAAAACAATCACTTAACAATTGACGTTTTACATCGTTTTAAGCATGAATATGCATCGTTTTGAAGCATGAATATGCATTGTTTTGAGGCATGAATATGCAAGTTTGTACGCTAATATACGATGTTTAACAAGGCGACCTTCGTATTGTATTTCGATAATCTTTTTTTGTCATAATTCTTTTGAAGTGGTGCATCAAATTGAAACCAAAAATTTACCAAGTTAAACATCTGATGTTCATCAACCTTTAAGTAATGACATATTACAGCTATTACACTATTCATTTCACTTTCATATCAAATTATTTTCTATAGTTTTAGTATATTTATGTAGCATTCTGTAAAATGTTTTGTTTACAGCCTGCCATATATCTTTCGGAGTAATAGTTTACAAGGCACAATACAATACTTACAGCATATGTCCATCGTATTTGACCAGCCTCATCATTTGAACTTCTCTTGCAGAAATTGTACTATCCCTTACAGAATCATTGCGTTGCTCTGATATGAGAATTCTATAAG
>JAIGNY010001629.1:260000-300000 GCA_020152595.1 Chiridota heheva | reverse complement strand
ATGTTTTAAGTCTTTCATAACATTGTGACTTTGGAAGGTTATCTTTCACAGCCCATTTACTTTTCGCAACTTGGAAATAATTTGGAGTTGAAGGCAGCGGTAACGGTGGTGCATATGTTTGTCCTCCCTTGGTATTGGATGGCAGTACCGGTGGTGAGTATATTTGTCCTCCTTTGGTACTGTATGACAATACCGGTGGTGAGTATGTTTGTCCTCCCTTGGTATTGGATGACAGTACCGGTGGGGAGAATGATTGTCCCCCCTTGGTACTGGATGACACTATCGGTGGCGAGTATGTTTGTCCTCTATTGGTATTGGATGGCGGTAGCGGTGGTGAGTATGTTTGTCCTCCCTTGGTATTGGATGACAGTGCCGGTGGTGAGAATGATTGTCCCCCCTTGGTACTGGATGACACTATCGGTGGCGAGTATGTTTGTCCTCTATTGGTATTGAATGGCGGTAGCGGTGGTGCGTATGTTTGTCCTCGCTTGGTACTGGATGACAAAGGCCGGCATCTCGCATGTGCTGGAGACTGAGAAGACGTAGGCAACGCACTGGTGTACCTAGCCGTTATATCTATGAATAGATTATGTACAGATAACGTTAACACATTACGATAAAAATTCACCATCAATGCGAACAATTGGTTCAATGCTAGGACATATTTATCTAAAAGTGTAAATAAAGACAAAGAAAGAAATGATTATGAGTTGTTTCTTCGTACCTAACATTCAATGCTTCTGCCCAGCACCTTAACGAGAGGTAACTGAAAGGTTGTGGCCTATTATATACCTTCGGAACTTTTTCGGTTTTGCCTAATTAATGAATTCAAATTCAATTTTTTAAATTCCTTGTTCATATACTGAACATAAACACTTAGGGTATAAATGTCCCACATCATTTAAATGTAATAAACATTTTCGAGGACTTTGTATTTTGGTTCAATAATAATTTTTGAGGTTCATGCCCACTCTCCCTTTTCACATGTTGTTCTATGAATCCTTACGTAATAGTGTATAAAGGTGTAACTATGACGATCCTTACGTAATAGTGTCTAATGGTGTAACTATGTAAGAGTGTCCCTTTATTCTTGGGATTGTGATATGCAAAATTCATTCTCCTTTTAAATTAAGCTTTAGAAGATATGTCCTTTTTCTTCATTTGTTGCTTCTAAATTTTACAAGATTTAAAGCCATTTTAAGGTAGAGGCAACACAAGCTCAGTTTAAAACCCCTAGTTTAAAATCTCCAGTCTTACGACACAAAAAGTTAACAATTGTTCAGATCTTTGTTACAATTATTACAATTATAGATATTCTAATGCAAATAAGGCATTACCTAGTAGAATCAGTGATATTTTAAGGAGATATCTTAAAGTTATTCTTTATCATTTAGCATACCTCTACTCAGCATCTAATATTGAAAAAACAGTTCAATGACTGCTGTGATATTGAAATAAAACAAAGCAATTGTGTATTTCTAAGAGGTGTAGTGACTCAATGCTTAAGGAGTCTTGCTCGTATGCGAAAGGTACCGGGTTCGATTCCCGCCGCGAGCGCTGCATTGTTTCCTTCACAAAAGAAGCTCCAGTCCACTCAGCTGTAAAACCAACATAGCTGAGGAGTTAACCTGGCGTCAGTCATGTGCTCTCGTCTGCGTACGCCAAGGAAACCGGAGAGAAGCACCGGGCCTATGGGTCTAATGGCTCGGATGGATTATCTCTGTAACTACTTGTGTAAAAAACTTATGCATCCCCATTCATGCATCCCCAATCTTGCGATCTTGCAAGATCGTACAAATCCTCAAAAATTGATCAGCCAAAAAAAAAAAAAAGCCAAAAAAAAAAGCCAAAAAACAATTGTGTATTTTTCAATTATTCTTTTTTTATTCTCAGAATTGAATATTTCTCATATTGATTAAGCAAACAGGAGACTTCCGCAGACATACACAGACATTTTAGAAAGTATGCAGCGAACTTCATCATTCAGAAGCTATTTTGTGTTCCATTTGCATAATTATAATTTCACTTTAACGTAAGTTAAAGTTAATGCTGCAGCAGGAGAAAAAACATAAAGACAGCCGAAAAAATTCCAACGAATTTGTTTTTTGCAATTCTTAATTGTTTGTACCAAATTAATTAATTGTTTGTACCAATAGTAATGAGCATGTGTGAAATAAATGTGACGTACCTAGTTTGTCTAATTGTTCAGTTTTAGTATCCGGTAAAACCTCTAGATATGTTTCCAAATCAAGATACTCATCCGCTGTGTTTTTCTAAAGAGGAAACATGACATGAATCGCAGAATCAATAATTAATTAACAATTAATAAGGATCAATAAAAACAAATGCTTCTAAGGAAGCTGTCTAATATCCAAAATGATTTTAAATTAACTATAGTTTAAAGAAACACCCGATCGGAAATTGAGGACGTGTTACTTTATGGTGACTAAAATAGTTAATGGGTATCTTGAATGCAGCGTACTAAAATTTTCTTTGACGATCGCCATGTGCGAGAGAAGACCACTTTTTGTTAAAATTCCCACATAGTTTTAAAATAAGATCTCAGGTTCGGTCATTTGTTCTATTTCTGATAAGCATGCAACATGATGATGTGTATATTCTTCTCTTCATCGACACCGTGACTTTGGATGATGGATGCAATAAAACTTTACAAATTTGGCAAAATAAGGAATACAAATATGTCACAAAAGCAAATATTACATACCTGCTTTTGAACCTCGAAATAACCATGCCCTGATTGACCCGGACATAGTTTGAAATTTGTGACTATGGCAGAGCTGTTAATCTTTCGATCTCTGAATATCTTCCTCGTCGGTGCCGATGCAGATCGTTTCAATAAAATCTCTGACTGACCAATTAGGAAGTTACAAATATCTGCCCATGCCTGCATCTCCGCTCTAACGACATGAATATAGACAAAAACTTATCAGTATCAACATGCACGGACACAAAAATCAATGTCACAAACTGAAATATTGACAAACCGTCTATCATTTCGTGTCTATCATTTCGTTAAAACAAACAAGATATGTAATTCATAAACCACAGTATAAATATATAGAAAGTACATGACAGCTCAGGTATGACTTTTTCTACGGGAGTCTTGTCAACATGAGATATAAACAAAAAATATAAATACCTGTTTTCAAACTTGAGGTACAGCAAGCTGGGGCGATTATTCTTGTTTCCTTCAAGACATAAAATGCGTTCATTATCATCACTCCACACATGGTTGAACGCATGTCTACGTATGCTCTTGTAAGCTTCCTTTTTGCTAGCTACTTGAAACAACTCGATCTCTGGTAAATCACATTTGATGCTTATCTCAGCAAACCTCTTCTCTTCCTTGAAATGAAGAAGAATAGTATCGGATGAAATAATTGTTATGATACATGATAACAGAACAGAAGCATATTCAGAGTTGGCAGGAACCAACTTCCAACAGACTTCGAAAATATTATTATGGCTATTTCTATCCGTATAAAGCTGGATTATCTATTTTGGATCATATAGAACTTTGGAGGATCTCACCTCACATTCCCTTTTGCGCCCTGTGCCCAGTCCACAGGCTTACTTACAATTAATTATCCACTTTACGCCTAATTGACTTGAATTTTAGCCACCGTGTACCTTATGCCGAACAAAGAAATGTTTGCATATTCTGGCTGCTTAAGTTCGGCACAGAAAGAGAGTCTGAATGGCACTTTGTAATCTAAGTAAGGATTACAATGTTTCACTCCCATATATGTGTATGCTGTAAATTCATATAGGTGAATGTGAGTGCTGAATTGTCACGGATTGACATTTTCTTCATCGTGGCCCCTTCTCGCTAGAGTCGTAGCGTAGTAGTTGTTGTAGTTATCTGAATAAGAGACTACACTGTTTTTAAATCATTAGGGAGATAAACACGCCAACGTATGCCCCTACTAGGCCATCTCCAAGTTGGATATACAGTATTTCACTTAATTCTCTTGGTAATTTTGTTTGTCTAAGCCTGCAATTAGAAAATATGTTAAACAGTTTCATTGTCACTTGATCGTTTCCTGAACAAAACATAAAATATTCTACAAAACCTTTCATTGTGGTATTCTAATACATGTTTGACTATTCCAATATTTAGGTCAGAGTTCGTATTCGATTATCTATACGTTACCTATGACTACTGTAGTTTTGTTGAACAACAATATTAGTATTATCAATAGTAGCATTGTTGTTATGTCACATATATGAAGTACTCTTTACAAACAATAAGGCTAAGTGTTTACAAGGGAAGTGTTTACGAAATTGTGACGTCTTTTGACGATATTACTATATATTTTAGAGAACCCCTGATCCTCCCCCACCCGTGGAGTGATACGGGTGAGCATGCCTAGGACAATATAAACGAAAGAAAGAATCGGGGAATATCCGGCAATATCAGAACAACAATGCAGTGAGATTTTAAAAGGAAATTATGAACAATTGTTTTTCGTTGTATGAATTTTTACTAACGAAAGTGTAAGTCGTGGTGCACTTACGAACTCCCTTCGCTTTGTTGTTACATATGGACTTCGTTGTGTTTCACTTCTGCTTTTTTAAAGGTATACGGACAATAAAGATTAACATTTAGATGAAAAAACATTTAATCCTGATAGGACATTTCTTAAATGGTCAAAATACTACTTATAGTTTTTTTGTTGCTACAACCCACAGGAATACAGCTAAAAGTCTATAATGTAATTTTGTATATTTCTTTCCCAAATATCAAATGATCTTAAATTGCGTTGTACTGCTAAATCTGGGTCAAGGATGTAATAATATCCATTTTCCTGTTCACTAGAGCCAATTTCTCTCATTCAAAAATTTTGGGGGATCGAAAAACAGTAAGTTTTCTAGTTGTCCCGATCTGAGGTCACAAAATATTGCGTAAGTTATGCTAATTAGATATCTAAGTTTTAAAATGGTCAATTTTTAATTCAAGTTTGATTGAAGTTTATGCTGTTTTTATGCTTTTTAGTACATTTTCAACCATTTCAAATAATGTTGTTGCTATACCTGTCCATATATCCTTAAAAAAAAGAAAATACCAGGATAGTTTGCGCTGGACTTTCTGCTACATAGACCGTGTAATGCAACAAGTAACATTAGGAGTTCCGAGATCAAACATCTTTCGTCAAGTTTGTGTAACGTTCTTTTTCCGCGAGCAAATTTCAACCTTTTTCTTAAAACAAAAACAACATTTGTTTCTTCATTTCTTCAGTTTTAAAATCACAAAAGTGATCTCAAATTTTGATTGAATTTTCAGGGAATTCCTAATGCAAATTGTCCGTCGGATCAAATCAACAAAAACGAATATATCTTCCTTCGTACATATCAAAAGACAGAAACCGAAATACTTACTGTCCCCTTTTTGCTAAGATCCGATCCTTCCCATTGGGTAACCTCACCCGACTTAATGAATTCAAAATTAACTGGTTCGTATTCATGGTCTCTGGGAGACCTCATGTTGTCACTATAGATAAGTAAAATAACAAATAAATTATTCAACGTTGTTTCGTGTAATTCCATGAACTTGTTATCAAAATAAAAATGCTGATCTTCCTTGACACCCCTTGGTATTCATAATGGTACCTGTTTGTTCGATATATTTTAGACATCGCTGACGATAGATAAAAACAGAGTGTCGACTTGAATGATTATCAGTAAAACTTTACTTTAAAGTTTACAATTTGACAAATGTCATCGCTTCAAACTTCTCCGTTTTCAATTCCCATTTCATGAAAATTAATAATGTTGATACATTTTTGCGATGGTGATCGTTTTGAAAGAATGGTGGTCTTATATAACCATTCTTCCTTTTATGTTGGCGCATATACCCTGCGCCAGTACTGCAGTGGGTACGCACATTTACCCCATGCAACGAGATTCCTTTGACCTCATTTGCTTTGGCGAAAATCGTCTGGTTTGGTTTATGTTATGGTTTGATATAGCTAGCAGCATTCATGATTGTTCATCTTCTTTTAGCGAATTTACCTCCAAAGTAGCCATTTTTAATTATTTGCTTCTCTCACTTACTAATTCACCTGAAATAATTAATATGATTAACAATTATCCAAAAATTAAACCCCTGGTATTGATAACATTCCTGCCTCACTATTTCCGCCCCAGTCGCACATATCGTTACCCTGTCTCTTACTAAGTGGTATCTCTCCTGAACAACTTAATCTTGCCAGATCCATTGTATTTAAATAAGAAGAGTCCATGTATGTTTCTAATTATTTCACGCTTGCCCTCTTGGTGTAATAGGTACCGCTCTATTACTCCCAGCAAACAATTTATAATCCTCACTATACACCCTTGCCTTAAAACATCCGAAACACTTACCTGCGAAAAGTCGTCTTTTTGTCCTCTTTCCAAAGGTTTGAGTTAAGACACAGTCGATATCATCTGAAGTATTATGTACCTAACTCTCAAAGAAACGAATCGAATAATATAAAATATCACTTCTATTAGTGGCCTGCAAACGTCTTTGCCAATTTCTATATTTCATATATTTCAATAAGCGTACGAACTATCACTACAGCAGGCAATAACATATACATCTGTTTCCTGTAAGGTACGTCGAGTTATCTTTAAGGAGCACTAGACCAAAAAGTAAGGGTGCTCGTTTTTGCAAATTTCACAGATATATTATCCACAACATATATTATGCCTACATGGCTTACAGACGACGTGAAAGCAATGATCAGTTCAATATTCATGTTAAGCAGAAATCTACTATACCCTTGCATGCTAGAAAAGCATTCGATATTTTGAGGGAACCCTTAAAAACACTTTTCGGTCTAGTACTCCTTTAACGTAGAAATAAAACGTGCAATGATGAAAGTTGGTTGCTGACATTGCAATAAATATACAGCTTTTTTAATTGATGAATGTATCAACGCTTTCTATTTATATTTTAATGATATTTCCACTCATATTTCCCGATAGAGTAAATGCGTCATCACAAGGAACATGAATGACAAACCTTTAAGACCAAAATGCACTGCAACAACACGATGTCGAAACAGGCAACGCATCGCCGAAATTCTACAACGTGTTCTGGAGGTGTTGTCGAAGTTCCAATCGGAGATTTTGACAAGTCGTTGCAAGAATCCGCAAATTAAAAAAAAAAGTTATTCCCAATTTCGGCTTAAAGGAAATCTATCGTGACTTAAAATTTGGCGGCATACATCTGATTTCGAAACGATTACTGATTGACTTACTAGTATAAGTGCACATCATTTTGACCGATCAAAACACACGAATTCAAACATAAGTTTTTCGACCTACAAGTTAGAGACGATAACTGACATTCAGAGGCTTTAATATCGATAACTCGTAAACCTGACAATCGGTATCAGATTTTGTTACTTACATGTAACTTAAAAAACATGCGCTCTTTTGTAGCTTCTCGGTGTAATGCGTGAAAACCAGATTCTGAAAAGAAATTCATTTGACAATTTTCTTTCCAGGCAAACTCAAATCACAACCCTGTCTGTTTAAGCCTTCGGATGCGATCAGATTATGAGCGTATAAGTTAACATACATGGATAAACATATCTCGGAGAATTTCATTTTCAAATTCCTACACCTTGTATAGCAATTCAATTATCTTATGTATGTCATCGGATCAAATTAGGTAACAAGGATTATATCTCCCTGTTATCTATCCACTTTTATTTTCATTACATATTTGTCATGTCATTACTTTAGTCAATTAGTGTTCCGTAATTAATCCGTGTTATCTGGACTTTTTATTTGTACTTAGAAGTGGTATATAGAAGGACTTAACTTTCGAGAGAGCTTGTGCATATCCATTTAGAAATAAATTCAGAGTAGGGGTGGGTTAGGAAACCCGTGTCCTTCACTCAATCGATTCGGAATTTGTTTCTTAAAGGATATGTAGAAGCTGTGCCCAAGACAAAATTTTGCTTGCATGGTAGATGTTTTAGAATTGTTTGGGAATTTCTCATGTGCATTGGAATACGCTTTGACTTTCAGGAACCTCCCTTTCCGTTAGGCCCATTGTTCATTAGGCTCATTTTTAGATGTTGTAGTCATGTAATTTGTCTCAAGTTCGGGAAGAATTCATCTCCCCTCCCTCACCTCTTGAGATTTTTTATTGTTTTTGAATTTCTCAGGTGATTTTAAAATACGTTTTGACTTTAGAACCTCTTTTTTGGTCAGGAAACTTTTACAAGACTATCACTATTACATTAGAGACATAATTGACAGATACAAATTTATGACTTGGACGAAAGATTAAGAAGCGGTCACTAGCTCTCCAAGATCTAAGGTGTGTGTCAAACCAGGGAAACATGTCGTAAAGAAGTAAAAGGTAGTTCAAACTCATGATTGTGCTTCGGGATGTGATTTGCTAAGTGTCACACTTTGTAAACCAGATTTTAAGGGAGTTTCAAGCATCTGTCTCAAGCCTGGGCTCGAAAACACTGGTAAATAAGTTTCCATGAAACATTCTTGCTAGTCGAGAAATCTTCTTCAATTTTCGGGAAGCTTTCTTCACCTTTCAGAATTTGTTTTCCTTTTTTTCGGGAAATATTATTCAATTTTTCGGAAAATTCATTCCTTTTTGGAAAATGTTGCCAAATTTCACTAAAATATCCAATGATTTTACCAAATTTGTGTTTAATTTTACCAATTTGTTTCCATTTTTTGTTAATATTTTTGAAACTTTTCTTTACAACTGGGCTGAAAGCATATAATCGGACAGGTGAATTCCCCAGATTGGTCCCCCTATGTCTCTGTCAGGAACTATCATCATGAAAGTCCATCGTTCACCAAATGAGCTATCCTGCCTCCCAAAGACCGTATGAAATACAAAATAGTCATCAAAATAGGCAGTGCATCATTCACATTGTACAAATACTCCCAACGAGTTTTAATTTTTGTAATCATTATCAGTCGATCTATATATCTCCTTATATTGGAAGGGTTTTGGTACTAAGTTGTAGACTTTGGTCCAAACTTGAATATATTTGTCCCTAAAGTGTACGATTTGTTCCAATGTAAGGATTTGGGGTCCACAATGGACAGTCCGGAAGCAGCCCGAAAAACTGGGTACTTTGAAATACCCACAAGATTGGGTACTTTTATGTATTACGTCATCGCATGAGCCTACAAATTTAACTAGCCCACACTAAACATATGGGGTTTCTCATTTTCCGTTCCGAATTGTCAAAAATTTCAATGGATATCCTTAAATTTTGGAGACGGATAGTAAATAGATATCAAAAACGTTTTGCCGCTGCTTTTTGAAATTCATCGTCGCCTTTTTAAAAAGATGAAAAAAACAGACTGCCCATAATCTGTTTTATTGATTTTCTCAAAAAGGCGACTGTGAATTTAAAAAAACAGCGGCTTAAAGTTTTGCATATCTATTTACTATCCGTCTGCAAAATTTCATAATTATTCTTTAAAATTTTGGACAATCCGTAGCGGAAAATGAGAAACCCCATATGTTTAATGTGGGCTAGACAAATGTGTAGGCTCATGCGATGACGTAATACATAAAAGTACCCAATTTTTTAGGGAATTCAAAGTACTCAGTTTTTCGGGTTGCTTCCAAACTGATGGAGGATTTTTGGTCCGAACAAAATATGTTTGGTCCAAACAGCCAAAGTTGAAGAAAATTCAGTCGATACGTTAAAAAAATGGCAACATGTTTTTTTCTACCTACTGTGGTGTAGCGGTTATCATACCTGTCTACAGACCACGAGGCCCAGGGCTCAAGCCTGGGTTGGGTAGACACGCTAGTGTACCACAATTATCAAAGACCGTGGACATCGACTTGGTTGTCGATGTTATGTCTGTCCGTACGTCGTACCTGTGTTCTCGTCCGGGTCGTATTAAGCGTTTCGTGATAGCATTTGCACTATCATAACCGAACACGCAGGCGACGACCCCGTCATTGTAATTGTGTGTTCAACTCTCTCTCTCTTTCTATGATTCACATGATATGTCTCATTTTATATTTCAGTTAAGACTATTTATGGCTTTGACGTTTTTGCTGGGGAATGGAAAGGGGTACGGTACTTTCTGGGGCGGGAAGGTGTACGGTGCTTTCTGGGTGGCTAATAGCCCCCTTAGACACCCCAAATTTACGGCCTTGTAAAAATCCTTGACCTTGGTGTAAATTGTTGTAACTTAACGCTCTTATAATCGATGTTCATCACGTGTCTGACGGCGATATAAGTGACGCTATGAATAGTAAAATATACATGTGATAAAACGAAAGTAAAAGAATAAATATAATTAGAAAGTTCTTTGGCGGATATTCAGCATTATCTGGAGATTAAATTACAAAGTATTAAGTTCTTTTATATTCAATTATTTCTACACAAAGTTTATTGAAGGAGATGACCTTTGGAATGCAATTGTTCCTGCATTACACATCAAAGTTTACATCGTATTGTTTGTGTTCTTTTATCATAGTATGTGTCTTGACAATGAGCTTCATAAAAATGTCTTTCACAAAATAAAACAATATTTCCTTATTTAGACCTGATTCCTTATTTATTCCTGATTTCGACCTTCAAAAGTAAGGACCCTATCGACATGATTTGTCAGAGTTTTAATATATACAAAAAACATTTCCGACCAGTTATTGTGAGCTAGGCTACCTACCAAAGTATGATTGTCTCTATCTATAATAAAATCTAAAAAAATACAAAAACACTATGAAACTAAAGTTGAGCATCATTCAATTTTTAATGGAGATTTTTCATCGGATTTGACCATCAGCAAGTTAAACGAGACCCTGCTTTGTATTGGAGATTCTCATTCAGTATGTTTCCACAACCCTCCTTCCATTTTTAAATTAATTCTAGGATTGTGCAAAAATACTAAGCAACGAGCCTTGTTTCAAATTCAATTAAAAAAATTGTGACCTGCTAATTCAGTAATTTTATAGGTTGAAAAGTAGATTTTGCACTTCTGAAAGAGAAACACTGTCACAATCCTTTAAAAATTCATGTGATTGGTTTAACAACGAAAAACTTTCTTTTGCACAAAATGTTTCTGTCCCATTTTTCTCATATTAAAATAAGACGAGATGGCTCATGTCCATATACAAATAGTTTTATTGTAATCTCTAGCCAGTTCGGGAAATTCCCTTTCGAGTAACAATTTGAAATCTTTGAACGGAATTTCCCATGGAAACAGTCATTACCCTTCATACTGCCCTGCTCATGTACAGTATTTTGCACACAAAAAGCTTTAAAACCGTTTGTCAAATTTCGTCGAATTTTGTGGAAAATGGGAATGTAAATGAAATAGGTTCCTAGTAATATTTTTCCAGTACATTTTCGGGAATAAAGGAAATAAAATTGATGACATTAGAGGCCAAATCCTGCCAATTTAGGTCTTTGTAAGCATACCGCAAAAAACGGAACAAGGTTGAGTTAAATAATTAACGTTAATCTTATCTTACATGCAAACATGTATCCAGACATCCGGTGCGTTCATTCATACACGATAGCTGTACAGTTTCTTATAATCGAAACAGCTTCACTGTACAGGGTGATTCATGCTCTTAGTACTACGCATGCGTCGCAGCCCACATGCACGATCATGTATTAAACCCTCGTCCAGGGACTTCTCCTGGATTGACAATACCCAGTTTATGTTGTATTGATGCAATGATACTTTTTTTACGCATTTTATACTTTAAATACATAAGGAAGGAATCGTGAGAAATATTGCATAATTGTGGTTCTCATATTTGCTGACTACTTTGGTTTTTATTGAGGTCGCACTGTTTCAGATTCAGTGCCCAATGCACACGAAAGGGGCAATAATCTGGCAGTGAAGAAACTGGAGAAGAGGGCAATTTATATAATGTCATTTTAGTCATAGATATCACTTCTCACATAGAGTTCTAAGCTTGCTGAACGAAAAGTGAATAGAAATGACTTTGTTTAAGAACTCAGTATCTACCAATAACACGTTTTGCCAGTGGGGTTCTGTGACAAACTATCTCAGAAATGTATAAACAATAAACAAATTTGTTAGTTGTAATGCATAGTAGAACAGAATTTTCCGTTCTTTCCGTTTCCTGCTGCAATGATGAGTAATATCACAATCCCTCCTGTCCACGGCTGCTTCCATGCTGTAGAAGTCCTCTTCTATAACTGTAAAAATGGTATTGGCCTTGTACATCCTGCATCATTTATCATATATGGGTTACATCATCATCATTCATTTACTATATTTGTCTCCTTTGCAACATATGTTAAAGCATTCAGATAAAACAAATATCGTCAGATATTGGTCGAGTGGGTCTTTACTGATGATGTATTTGTGCATCGAAGAAATTACACTACCTTGATGAACCATTATCTTATAATTTATTGCATAGTTTATTTTACTATCATAATTACAGTACTTAAATGAATATATGAATATGTGATAGAAATTAAACCTAATATTATTGCACCGAATTAGAATATTAACAACTTCGCTTAACACGTATAAGTTAGCAACAATTTGAATAGAATAACATTGCTTAAAGTGTTTGCTTTTGCATTGGATTCTCCTTAAAAGATTATTCCCGTGAATTTTCCGTGGACTGTTCCAGCAGTGTGTTGAAAAGTGACGGTGCAATGTAAAGTATGATGTAATAACTGCAGATCTAAAACAATGTTTATGTGTTTCTTTGGATATCAATTGCTAGTTTTTAAACTATTGGAAACATTTTAGTTTAATTGTTAAATAGGATGTAACATAACCAATGCAAGAATATGATTTGCCCATTTGCTCATGTACCTTACAGTCTAAATGAAAGAAAAGTACATTTGGATTTTATAGAAATACATGTAGAATTATCTTGGATATCTTTATGACATCATTCTGTACACTGAAAGGTCACTTTCAACACGCTGGTGAAATCTCTGAAATGCAAGAAGTCGTAAACGGAATACTATCAAATTTTCGCACCAAAAATGAAAATGAAAATTACGGAGATAATGGATTAAAATTGCATGTTTCATTCTCATCTTAAACACATCTTCCTGCAAAGTTTTCTCAGAAATTTGTTATATGGTCAACTATTTACTCAGAAATAAATAGTAAATGAAAAGTTGATGAAAATAGTGTGTGAAATTTTCAAGACCTTTTTTATTTAGTGTTGGTATATGCTTGAGAATATTGATACTTTGTTCCTGTTTGTCCATTCTTCGCAGATACTTTGTATTGTGCACAGGTATTTCTATATTCATGCATGTTGTCAGCTTGTTATATTCTTTATCAGATCAGTCGGTTGAATGACCAGGAAGAGTTCTGTTCCTGCCAATCGCAGCGCCTCTTCTACCTGAAGATATAGGGAATTTAAATACCATTTTTACCACCATTACTAATTTGCTGATCATGTATATAGCAAAATATACCAAGAAAATAGATTACACTTTTTTCAATCTTTTGGCCTCATTATTATAAAACGATTAGTAATGCTAAGCACCAGTAACCTCCTTCTAATCCAATCTGTTGTTTTTATGTCATCAGTACATCATCAAAAGAAGTTTTAAGGGAGAACAGCTGAATCTAACACCTTTTTTTTTATTTAGTTGGTAAGATCAATTTCTGATTTTTAAGGACGCAATACTTAGAATAACATAATGCGCTTTGACCCTTTTTTTCTTCACCTGTTTAATTTACTTAAAACCATGGTATTTTATAATTGACCAACTACAAATAAGTTGTAAAATTATGAATCTTGTTCTATTGTTCTAGGGTTGTGGAATTACTGCTTGTTTATTAAGTGGTAAAAGATCAATTGTAATTGGATGGCACGACCCTTTTCAACCACCTTTTATACCGCATTGATGTTGCTCAATATACAAAGTACAAATATATACAAATGTTTCTAATATTAGCGCATTTAGAAACTGCTTATAATATCATCCAGTAGGGTGTGAGAAGAGTTGATCTTACAGATAAAATAGAGAAGAGACCTGTAGTTTAACAAGCAAAACATATTTGCCATAGCTTTATGTTTGGATACATAAAGAGAAAATTACCTGATATGTGTCAGAATGGAACGGTATAAAGTAGTTGTTGATATGTGTTATGCAGCAGTTTGTTGCCTTGGTCATTCCATATTGCTCAGCAAATTTGCAGGTTGCATCCACTGATGTTAAATAAACAGGTATTTCAAACAATATACATTTTTATTTTATTTTTATTTTTATACATGCATAGAAGCTTGAAAATTGCTTTAAGAACGATATGACTGACAAACCAAATGTAAAAACATATTTGTATTCACAGATTCAAGTTGAATCTGTTTATAGTTAAATCAAAATCGCAAAGTGAGAGACAGATTACGATATCGATTTCAAAAAGCTGCAAATGATGCACATCATTAATTAAGTCAATCATATCCATATTCTAATTGTATGACAGGGGACAAAAACTGTGAAGAAATTAGTTTGACATATTGTTACATTCAGGAAATATTTATTTTTATTATAATTTACTTTGTCAAAAATTATGTAACATCATGACTTTCTCACATATCTTATTGAATATGAATTTAACTATCTGTAGACCTAAAGACTAATTTTCGTGATAATAAATCAGAAAACGATACTTATACTTCAATATACTATGTGTTATAATCTGCCAACGTCTTACCTAGATAATTTAGGCCATACAATTTTCAGAAATATTTCAATTATACGATAAACAAATACTGTTGACATGTTGCAAGCAAGTCTCTGATGTTATTTGCTAGTAGTCTAATAACACACATTTGTTAGAGCTTTAAGCTTCCATTAAATATGAATTTAGTGGTATTGTGGTAATAAAAAACTACCATACAAAATCAGATAGCATTGCAGCGTTACTGGAAGTGGTTGGTTTAGAAATTATGTTATAAAAGAGGCGTTTCATCCCTACTTCTATGACAAATTATATCACGTTAACTATTAATATGAATATTTTCAATATAATAAAAAATATCTATAACTTTCTTATTGTGAATTATCACAGCTACTTGCTCAGAATTTGTTTGAATACATCACGGATACATCAAATTAGTTTAAACCACACAATTTCTGAAAACATTGACAAATGTGGGGCGGTAATAACACTTTCTTTCTATTACAATCATTTCTTCAAAAATCTGATAAAATTGTACACTTGATTATCACTTTAACGAAAAAACAGAGTTATGCAACATTTTGTTCCTTTAATGGAATAAGAGCTCTAAACATAACTTGTTAAACGTTCCCATTCTTATCATCACTGTCCTCTACTATAATTGATTAACATGTTCGACCGGAAAACGTACCGTTTACACTTCTTACTCTCAAAAACGTTCACGATAAAAGGGATTTTAAACAAACAAACATACCGTATTACCTTGGAGATGTAAGCCAAGGTATTCATCTTTATGTCTTCTGATTGTGACGATTTTAGCCCTGGGAAGCCGCAGGATGGTTAGAGATATCTGTAAGATATGTATTGTAAATGTCTCATACACGGAAATTTACTTTCCAAGCTGCAACCACATTAGCGGATCTGGGGTCTTTGAGGACCATCGATGATGATCGAGGCACGACAAATATGTAGTGGTTTTACTTTGCACGACCACCGAAATTTCAATTGGAGTTACCAACCCGTTTTATCATATTGTTGCACCCATGTGTACCTGTAACATAATGGTGTAGCTTGATGGTTTGCTAATATATTAAAACCCACATATTTTCCATTAGGCAGTTAAGGTTAAGGGTATTCCATTAAAAACATGCATTTAATTTTTCGTCTGAACATTGTCTTCTCCTTTTCTCCAAAATTTACCTTCGTACTGTTTTTGTCCTCATACATAGATCAGTCCGTAATTGTCGTCACTTATAACGAAACCTTTAATTATAGCACCAATGACGTAATCCCTTTCAATTCACAATAACAATGGATAATTTGGTTTTACAATGACTACCACTGTATGATGCCATCTTTGAAAAGTTATTAAAGATTTACGAGTATAATAACTCTGCTCGATGTAGCGCCAACATGCTACAACATTAAAGTTTCTGTCCATATGTTCGTACCTGAAAACATATATAAGAGTTCCTCTTTCAAAATGGTTTACTTACTTTGTTGGTGAATGTTGTTTGAATCATTTGTTGCGTAAAATTTACGCTACCATTCATCTTTTGGCCCCTTATCCTGTCAATAACATCGCCCTCTAAAAGACTCCCTCGAAGCTCTTTTGTTGCTTGTTTAACGCTGGGAAAATTAAAACGATAACTTATTATTTAAAGTCTTAATATTCTTGGAATTATGCATGGAATTAGATTAAGTGATATATGGGTTACAAATCATAAACATACGGTAATTTTGTTATTATGTAAAACGGCAATTCGCTTGAAGCTGCTAAATAGTATAAAGTATTTAAATCATTTATCTCAAAAGTTGTACTTTCAGCTACAACTAAGATTAATTTTAGTCATAACAAATTAAAAGTAGCAAACTTACTAAATGTCTCCGTGATATCCAGTAAATTGAATTGCTTCTATCTGACGTTTCAGATATGGCAGTGTTATTCCGCTCTTGCACTTTTGTTCACGTAGTAACTTACTGTAAGGAGAACAAGACGTTTTAAAGTTAGGCATACATACAGGTACACAACAATGAAGGAGAGTCTTATAGAAATACTTCTGTTCCTTTTTTTAGATTAATTTAAGGACAAAAGAAGCAATATCACGTGCTGTATAATTTTTGTATTGTTGGCGTACACACATTCGCTCATGTCAGTTATAGCATTTTGAGTCACACATATACACGCAAATATACGATAGCTACATACTTCTTTGATAACAATAAATGGAACTTGACATTGGATTTGTTTTTAGGACGCTATGGGAATAAAATAGGATAAAATTCCCCACTGTAACTTTGAAGGCGTATCAAACAATTTTAAAAGCCAAAAAACACCATTACAATCGCAATACTATATCACTATAAGTATATATTATCACGTAGGACCTCCTAAGACATAAATATGCTTTTTATGTTTGAAAAATGTTACCATTACTTAGCTTCCGTGAATGCGTTTTGTTCGAGTACCAAAATCTCTCCACACATCTTATCTTGACTGTTGTCATCAGTGGTTGAAGCATTGAGAGAAAAAGAGCAAATCAATTTATTCTGCTGAGAAATATTTTGTTGCTGCTGATTATCAGCAACTTTTGTTGCGCTTCCTGTTAATGATGTGATTTGAGTGATCGAAGTATTCTTAACGGTTTGTTTTATCCTGGTTTTTGCAATGTTAGCGCTGCGAAGAGTAACTTAGGCACTGTTTAATGGTGGGTGTTTCTCCTTGAAGTTTCCTTCAGAACTATGATGTCCACGTTTTGATTTATTTGTTCCCATAACTTCTGCACGTTTAATCTGAAATTCTTCCCGTTGAGCATTTTCTTCTTCATTCTTTTGTGTATTTGTAGATTTTAAGATGCATCGTCCGATATTAATAGAGACTTCTTTTGTTATTGAGGGTATAGTACTCTCGGGCTCAAAGGCGCTATCCTTCTCACATATATTTTCAAGATTCCGAAACGAGTTTTTCTTCGATATTTTAGGATTATTTTGATTTCCTTGAGATGATTTTAAATTTCTTTTAGTGATATTTAAACTACAATACGTGGATGTGATATCATCTTCGCTGTCAATGTTTTTCGATTGGGCAGCATTTATTTCATTCGCTTGGCCTAATGTATCAAATTTATCAAAATGTTCTGTTTGCGATGCTTTTAATTGTGATGCTTCCAGTACTTTTGACAGTGAAGAATTAAACATGGATGTAGTAAAATTGCCCTGATGTTGTGGACACAAATTACTTTCAGTTCTACGCCTAATGGTACGTATTTCTTCCTCTATTAACATTTTTGCTATACTACATTTTTGCGGTGATGTTTTAAGTCTTGTTTCATATATTGTTTTCATTATACTTTGATTGTGGAAAGAAGGTGATTCTATATTTCTTTTCCCATCATTTTCCTCCAAATATTTAGATCCTGTAGTCTGTGCCGATGCACAATTTAAATGACATTCTTTTTGATTGATTTTACTTCGTTTTAATATAGTCTTTAAACCATCCATTCTCACATAATGATCTGTATTTAATTTTGACAGCTTTTTACTTGTTTCCTTTAATTTTACTTTTGCCCCCATAGTTGTTATCAAGATACTCTGGTCAACGTCCTCTAGGGGATCTTTACAATCCGCACTCTCTTTTGCAAATGATGGTACTTTAAACGAAGATGTTAAAATACGTTTTTCATATATCTCATTAACCTTTAGAGACTCGAACTTTTTTTTTAAGCTTTCAACTTTTCCAAGAGTGACATTAACATTATCCGCAATTGAAAGAATTCCATGCGTATGTGTTTTAATGCCTTTGTCATTTGACGCATCAAGTTTTACTAAACACTGCTCTGAAAGGTGTGATTGCAGTTTTCCGGACTGATCGTTACTCTTCATTCCGTCACTAGATATGTTCCCCAAACCAAGTTGACGAAGATCGCTCTCTGATTTGCAAGTATTATCTTTAATAACAATATCCGCAATTGAAAGAATTCCATGCGTATGTGTTTTAATGCCTTTGTCATTTGACGCATCAAGTTTTACTAAACACTGCTCTGAGATGTGTGATTGCAGTTTTCTGGACTGATCGTTACTCTTTATTCCGTCACTAGATATGTTCCCCAAACCAAGTTGACGAAGATCTCCCTCTGATTTGCAAGTATTACCTTTGATAACAAATGTGTCTTTGACATTCTTCTTTTTCAAATAAGTCGCTTGCTCATATGATTTCCTGAGAGGTCTGGGTTGTCGATACTTGCTTGTGGGTGTAATGGTATCATCGTAAGTTCCATCTAATTGGATGAAGAAAGAAGTATGTTTGTTACAGTAATTCATTGCAATCTCTTACGAAACTTGGCTGCAGCTTTTCCAGTTCGGAAGATGATCTAAACTAAGAAGCTAAATTGTTCATGAAATATTTACTTTTTCGTGACCTGGATAGGACAGTGTTTGTAATATTTTCAACCTTTCTAACATTTAAGTCGTGTGCAGTGTCAAATGCAATATATTTCTTGAGAGAATATCAATGATGATAAACCTAAAAACTGATGTTGAAATACGTTTTTCATATATCTCATTAACCTTTAGAGACTTAAACTTTCTTTTTACGCTATCTACTTTTCCAAGAGTGACATTAACATTATCCGCAATTGAAAGAATTCCATGCGTATGTGTTTTAATGCCTATGTCATTTGACGCATCAAGTTTTACTAAACACTGCTCTGAGATGTGTGATTGCAGTTTTCTGGACTGATCGTTACTCTTTATTCCGTCACTAGATATGTTCCCCAAACCAAGTTGACGAAGATCTCCCTCTGATTTGCAAGTATTACCTTTGATAACAAATGTGTCTTTGACATTCTTCTTTTTCAAATAAGTCGCTTGCTCATATGATTTCCTGAGAGGTCTGGGTTGTCGATACTTGCTTGTGGGTGTAATGGTATCATCGTAAGTTCCATCTAATTGGATGAAGAAAGAAGTATGTTTGTTACAGTAATTCATTGCAATCTCTTACGAAACTTGGCTGCAGCTTTTCCAGTTCGGAAGATGATCTAAACTAAGAAGCTAAATTGTTCATGAAATATTTACTTTTTCGTGACCTGGATAGGACAGTGTTTGTAATATTTTCAACCTTCCTAACATTTAAGTCGTGTGCAGTGTCAAATGCAATATATTTCTTGAGAGAATATCAATGATGATAAACCTAAAAACTGATGTTGAAATACGTTTTTCATATATCTCATTAACCTTTAGAGACTTAAACTTTCTTTTTACGCTATCTACTTTTCCAAGAGCGTCAGTAATAGTATCCGCAATTGAAAGAATTCCATGCGTATGTGTTTTAATGCCTTTGTCATTTGACGCATCAAGTTTTACTAAACACTGCTCTAAAAGGTGTGATTGCAGTTTTCCGGACTGATTGAAACTCTTCATTCCGTCACTAGATATCTTCCCCAAACTAAGTTGACGAAGATCGCTCTCTGATTTGCAAGTATTACCTTTAATAACAAATGTGTCTTTGACATTCTTCTTTTTCAAATAAGTCGCTTGCTCATATGATTTCATGAGAGGTCTGGGTTGTCGATACTTGCTTGTGGGTGTGATGGTATCATCGTAAGTTCCATCTAATTGGATGAAGAAAGAAATATGTTTGTTACAGTAATTCATTGCAATCTCTCACGAAACTTGGCTGCAGCTTTTCCAGTTCGGAAGATGATCTAAACTAAGAAGCTAAAATGTTCATGAAATTCTTGCTTTTTCGTGACCTGGATAAGACAGTGTTTGTGATATTTTCAACCTTCCTAACATTTAGGTCGTATGCAGTATCAAATGCAATATGTTTCTTAAAAGATTATCAATGATGATAAACCTAAAAACCGTCTTCCTATACCTAAATATCATCCCCTCTCTTTTATACGTTCACACACGGTTTTGAAATATGAGCAAAATCAGGCTGTTTGGCACGAAAGTCATTTGATCAAATTCGAATATTTGTTTATGCAACATGTTTTGATATTCGAGGAGTGAAATTAAACATCGAAAATTATTACATTCTACATAACATAACATCTATCACTTAGTCTGTATTTACAATTTTATCTCAAAATTTGAAGAAGGAATGGTATATGTCGCCTATTAACTATTGGCACCCAAAACGAAGACAAATCAAAAATATTACAACCAAATGACTTTCAAATCACATTTTCTATCGCTAATCACCATTTTCACTTAGCAACATATACTTGTCGAAATGTATATATCTTTAAATCTGTTTTGGAAGTTCATACTACATTTAGGAACGTTATTCAATGTTATTGATGGTCAAAAATTCAGACCCATCTATCAGAAGTGTATCATGACCATCCGACTACCAACACATTAAAGATTTCGATTTTTTAGGTATAAGCAACGCCAAGGTTAGATCTATGTTTGATTTACATCCCTATGTAAACTCTTTGTTTTTAAACCGGAGAAGTTGCTTTCAAAGTATTCTGCAATATGCTTACAATTGTCAGTTTTCATTGAAATTGTTGTCGGGTGGTGCAGAATATGGGCACAATGTACTGTATGTCTTAAACACTACAACATATTATTGTAAGAGCGTTGGTAAAAGAACATAATCAAAATTCGTATTATATATTAGATATATTATATATTCAATTATTGTACTGTACCTTCAATCACATTCTCTACAACTTCGCTCACACATGTTTTATAGGAAGCATCCTCAATAGTTTCGGTATTATCTTGCACAGGGAACTGTGAAAGAAAAGATATATAATATTGTTACAATATAGTTAGGAGTGGATTAACCGTAATAGCTTCAGCGATTTAGATTACACAAACTGAAATATATAATTAACAATCTTATAAGTGGTATAAAGTTGAGGCATAAAAGTGCAAACAAGCATTGAATGTTTGCAAGATATACTTTTTTGTTTGTTTGTGAAAAAGACAAAGAGTATTGCGATATAAATTATTTTGTTAGTTCGTTTCAACAATAATAAAACCTGTTAATATACTCAATGCTGTAGTCTGACAATGTAGACTTTATCACCGGTTGTGAAATTTTTGTAGATTTTTAAGGTTGTGGTGAAGGGCTATTGACATCTGGAGTTAAATAGTCTTTGAATTTCAAAAATAGCTCTTTTAGTTTGAGTTATGGATGATGAAATTAATAACGTTTTAATATGTCTTAAAGAGTGTAATATATGACTTAACTCAAAATCTTTTTGCTGGTCTCAAAGTCTATTCTTGTATGATTTAGAGGTTTGGTGAAGGTTGAGAAGTGCTGTACTTCTTCTGATTATTATGGTAGACAATTCAAAAACGACCTTGCACATGAAAGGACTCCTCGGTCTCATAATTTTGCATATTAATATCTGAACATTCGAAAATTTGGTGCTAAAAGATTTTACAACTATTTAGCGAATGTTGCCTCCAGACCCTCAAAAGCAAAAGAAGTTAAGGACAAAATGCTATTCACCTGCTTGTTAGATTGAAAATAACTTTTAGATCGTTTAATCGCCGTTGTAAAGTTCGTTAATAATGCTGATCGGAAGTTACGACGACCTTTGTTTACCTTCTGCTTGCCCACAGGCGCCGTTGAGGACCTAGCTTCAGGTGTAGTTTCTTCAAGTTCGCAACATCTTCCCGTGTGCTTCAAAAGATTAACACAAACTAGAAGCCATTCGTCCATTTCCTCTCTGAAATGAGACGTCAAAACGGTTTCATAATGCAACTATCCGAAGACCATAAATATGATGTTGGAAAGAACAGGACCGAAGCAATTTGTTTCTTCGTAAGTTTTGTCTGGAATTATACTGGCCGTCTTTGATTTTGATATTCATCATGGATATTCTTTACCCACCCCAAATTTATACAGTGATGCTTCGGTTTTGACACCTCTACAAATATCAATAAAAAGGTTTTCATTGCTTCAGAACTATTAAACTCATTTTATCAGACGTATCGGTGGAACATTTTTAGGCAAGTTGGCACAAGAAATAGATGTTACTCTTTTATATTTTCTCTTCCAAAATCGCATTGAAACTAAACAATGAACAATTTTTATGTCTAAGGAGAGTGTTTCACCATTAAAGAGGGCATGATGTGGGTTTTCGGATTACTCTTTATTGATTTTGTGGACAATTTGATGGAGAATTATTCCAAAATTTTGTGTCGGTTGTAATAGCAGAAAGTGGAGAAGAAAGCAAGTAGTATTCGCTCTCATCAGCTCATGTTCCTGCTCGTAAAAATGGGTAGACCTGTGAAGACGTCACTCCCAGAACGAAATTTATTGCGACACTTTCACATCACACAAACAACATAGTGTTATCGTGTGTTCTTTCAAAATTGACGTATTCACACTGGGAGTAGAACAATTTTTCAACAATACATTTCTTACCAAGCTGTCTTTATCTTCTTGAATATAAATTTAGATAAGCTATCGCTTCAAGTTTTATGGAAATATCATCGCTTTTAAAAGGCCGCAATGATATAGGCCTAACTGATGGAAAGCTCGTGTTTAACGTTAGGCTTAACACTGAAATACTTGAACATGACGGCATCAAAAAAACAAAAACAAAATTCTAATTTGACATTTCACTCGATAATATCATATATTGTATACTATTTTCATAGAATTAGAATGTAGTAAAAATGATTACGATGTATAAGTTTTAACAAAAGAAATCATAGGTTGAAACCAATTTACGTTTCGAATTTTCCCTGCTCGGCAGCAGCCTAACATAATAAATTCTAATACAAAGACTAATGTTAAGATTACCCATTGACTTAGTACATTGATTTGTTCCAAAATGAAAATTTTAAGTCACGAATTTTAACGGACTTTCAAAGTTTTGACTCAACTTGTAATTATTGCAAACATTGACATCTATATCAAAATCATTTTTTTACAAGGGCCTGATATATCAATGTCTTTTGAACAAGAAGTATCGCGACGCAGAGGAGAAAATTTGCTTATGGAATTTGCACTGTATTTGAGTGTTTGTTGATTAGATGGTACTAAAAGTGACGTCACACAACTTACGGTTTGACTTTGCAGTTTTTCATTTTTGCATTGTCGGGAGCGTCGATTAGTTTCCATTTTTTCAAGCAAAAGGTTTCTTTTCGGGACTTTTGGGACTCTTATAAACTCAATCTTTATTTTTGGTGTCATGCCCTCTTTAAGCTGATCACCTTCTGACACTTTGAAAAGGTAAAAATATTCCACATATTGGATTCGTACAAATGTTTTGGTCCTTGAGAAGAAAATAATTAAATCCTTCGAAAAAGTCGGGTTTTCAATTTCATCGAAATTGTATCGCCTCCTACGTTCAATTAGTATTATCTGTGTACCTACTACCGACTAAAAAATGTCTTAAATGGTGGAAACATTGTTTTTCATCTTGATATCTTATCATTCTTAAAATATATTAATGAAGATCCATTTACAAACAACGTTCTATTCTAAATAAAACATCCTTTGCATACTTTTTTCTTTGATATTCGGACAGGAATTAAAATCACAAAAGGCCGAAAATGTTTCATTCACAACATAATATAAATTTCGCACAAAGTTGTTTTACAAAGCTTATCAACTCAAATTTTGTTCCTCTACTACAAAAGCATACGTAAACTTTTGAAGTCTCTTGTAGTTTCATATTGAATGTATTTCAATAAGAACTAATGCATTGAGTGATATGCGATATTTACATTTCTGTTGGATTAATATGGTTGACTAATAAATTATTCCTTTCCGAAAAGAACAAATATATAAGCCTTTTTTAATGAAACTATATCCTCTGGTTCGAACTGAACCTATTTGTAAATCCTAACATACTAACCTATTATCAAACTTCAGAAAAATGATACTTCGACGGTTGTTTGTCATTGTACCTTCCAAGCATATGATATATTCATTTGTGTCACAGTAAATTTCACAAACATTGTCAAACATTAGTCTTTTTCGATTTTGGTAGTTCTTTCCTCTCCCTGATATTTTATAGAGCTCGATTTGTGGAATTCCACATCGAACTCCTATTTCAGCATGCATTTCTTTATCCTATGAAGACGAAGAAAAATACATGTTTCTTCTAACTTTAAAATTGATTCAATTTCTTATCAACTTAAAACCATATTATTTTCACGTATTTGTAAGGAAAATAAGAGAGCTAATAGAACAGAAAATCAATGTATATCTACAAGTATAGATTTGTGAAATGGCCATATTAATGTTGTAAGTTTTTCAAACGCTGATTGGTTACTTGCGTTACCACTCTAAATACTAGCTACTACTAAGTGGATAAAGTTGTGTAAATCATTATCAGTCTTCAGAAATAGACTTAGCTCTTGAGGATATTAGGTGTATAGGGGAGTGATTGGAGGAACGGAGAGGGAATCATGAGGGAAGGAGAGGGGAGGGAGGAGAGGGAAGAAGGGGAGGAAATGTAGGAGGAGGTAGGTAGGGGAGGGGAGGAGCGGTAGGGGAGAGAGGTATATATATATATATATATATATATATATATATATATATATATATATATATATATATATATATATATATATATATATATATATATATATATATATATATATATATATATATATATATATATATATATATATATATATATATATATATATATATATATATATATATATATATATATATATATATATATATATATATATATATATATATATATGTATGTATATATATGCATATATATATATATATATATATATATATATTTATATGTATGTATATATATGCATATATATATATATATATATATATATATATATTTTCATATATATATATATATATATATATATATATATATATATATATATATATATATATATATATATATATATATATATATATATATATATATATATATATATATATATATATATATATATATATATATATATATATATATATATATATATATACATATATATATACACATTATATTATATGTTATATATATTCATATACATTTTAGGTTTTCTTTTATATCAGCCTGCGAACATGTATCTATACTGTTAAACTTGAATAATGAATTTATGAGAAAATAAACATTCAATCTAATAGATAGAATAGAATATATGATACAATAAAACGGTTTTGATTGATTGAAATACATACACAAATATTGACATACCAATCAATAAGCACCGCTGGATTGACGTCACTATTATGCATCAAAATTAACGGAGACGTGTAAAGCGACAATTGTTTTATGACCAGATTAAACGGTTTAGTCACGTTTGTTTCATACTATTTAATTAACAAGCTAACACTTCCTTCTACTAACTGCAGGTTGTTATCAAGTGCAATGTCTGCCTGTGTTCAGGCAATGACCTTTGTTCACCGTTTCTTAATTTTAATCGAAATGCAGAGTTTTGTTTTTCTGATTTGTCGAAATAAGTTAAGGTTAGCTTTATTGTCTTGGTTGATATATTAGATTTAATGATAACAATAATAACAATTCCTTAACGCAAAGCTGCTCACGATATAGTATCAGTTTTGCTTTAATGCGCATTCTCTTCACGGAATCGCAGATAATAAGTTTCCAAACGTATCAATGCAGTTAAAGATACAAATACTAAAAATTACCGTATATGAGTATACAAATGAAGGAAATAAACGATATAAACCTTTTCTATGCTGGTTCCATCGCCCTTCGTGTGGAGTTTAACTTTTCCAAATATCTTGCGTTCGTAATTGACGGGTTCGTAATCTATGCTGCTAAAAGAACCCATGATATTTCTGTGAAAAAGGACGAATGCGAATGTTTTATCAATATCGTTGTAATTATCTTCTTGGGAACAAAGTTCCTGACAACGTATTGTGATATTACCAAGAATCCAGTCACGTGACTGCATTCTTTGGTCAAACATATCTCCAGTTTACTATCAGTAATACAGTCGAATTTGATGCAAGATAATGCATTTATTTGAGGATGTGGATGACATTTTGTGAGAGTGTTTGAAGGTCGGATTACCAAATTTTGTTGTAAAATCATATAAAACGACTTAGCAGTGCAACTACCATTTTCAACGTGCCATCTGCGATATCCAGGCTAGTGCAAAATTGGTACAGTATACGGTACGCGGTACCGCTATACGTGCACGGCTAGTGCAGTAGAACGCAACTACTAGTCAGCTCAGACAGAAGTAATGTAAGCTACAGCAATTTCGCGATAGACGAAGTTGAATAAACTTACAAACGTGAGTTTTAAGTATAACAGTAAAACTAGAATTTACAAACGGTGAAGAAACAAATGAGATGAACATCATAAATTAAAAGTATTGCGGCATAGAAATAAAGTTCCTAATTTTTTTTCAAAGGAATATTTTGACTGATTTATTACAAGCGGGAAGAGAATTGTATCATCCTTGTATTCGAATTTGGTTTGTAAAACGTTAGTAAGTGCAGTAAATAGTTACTAAAATATAAGATACAAAATCACTTGAACTGCAATCTATGACTATTCTATTACCCACATAAATGTAAGGGTGTTCCTTCTCCTCCCCTCCCCATTTATCACAAGGTTTGTGTTTAAAAAACTTGCGATTCGTAAGTTGGCACAGAAATTAAAATCCCTATTATAGTGACGTCATTCGTCTTTAACTTTTGGATTTTCCCATAGCATTGCGAGAAAACCCTCGTGTTTCCGTGGTATCACGCTTAAGAACACAGTGGTTACGATTTTCGTACCCACATTTGTTTAATGTACTTCCAATAATATCCAGGCAAAAATGCCACACACACACACACACAGTTGAATGTACGATAACATTACAATGAACACAATAATAATTAACATTCTAAGGTGAGCATTTGCCCGAGCACTTTTGTTCCAGTCAACTAGGTCCTATTGGGGTCGGACCAAAGTCACCTTATGCCACAATAGTTAAGCTTTTCCACTTTCGAATTATTATTTGTCTGAGAACTACATGGCTCTTTAAAAGGCTGTGCCCCGTGCAGCACTTAGGATTCCTTGAAAAAGTGAACCATTAAAATACAATTTTCATAACTATGCTAGTTAGATTTAATTTTACCATTAAGTCTCCACCCATTTAGTATATTAAAGGAGCTAGCGGCCGAAAAATGAGGGCCAAAAAGCTGGAAGCCGAAAAGTGTGGGCGTATTCTCAACAAAATTCGAATACACTTTTCGTGCACGTGATCGTAAAAACCTGTGATACGTTGTATATGTTCAAATAAGAGTAATCATAAGCATCTATCATGAATAGTGGAATACTTTCCAAATTATTTTCACTTTACAAAAAAAACACCCTTACTTTTCGACCGAGAGCTTCTTGAAAGTGCCATGGTAAAAGGTGCTGCGACTCAAATAAATCAAGTTGAAACAAGTTGCATAAAAATTCTACTTTATTTTCACTATCGCATTTATCGGACATTTGCTACGTAAACAGAAAGGGTGATGAAAATATTGTAAAAAGTACTCTAATGGAAGTAATATAAAATTAATAATAATAATAATAATTTGTGTTCTTTGTATGAAAAAAACAGTTGTCTTTGAAGAAAATATAAATGAATTGTTCCTGAAGCATTTTTGAATAAAAACTATGCGTTACATTTTGGCAATGCCAAAGGTCGCTGAGCGTGTTTCACAGCAAATCGAATAGGGTGGATGACGTCATCAGGCTCCGGGGAGTCCATATTATCATCATCCAGCATCTCCAGATACATTTTGACCTGTAATTACATAACATTTTTATAAATGTTGGTTTTCAAAAACTGAAAAGAGTTAAAAAGCAGGTTTATTAATATATCAAAAGTTAATCAGCTGATCAGTGAAGTCCCCAAGTTATGAAAGAGTAATAGGCGCACGATCCCCTCAAAGTCTTCGTTGTGTTTGCTGCTCGCTTATGTGTTTAAAAATCTACGAAGTACAAATATTTCATACAGAAAGTTTTTGATATGAGCATGTTCAAATGGATATGAGCATGTTTAAACATATATGAGCATGTTCACATTTATATGAGCTTCAAATTTATATGAGTTTATTCAAATTAATATGAACATGTTCAAATTGGTATGAGCATGTTCAAATGGATATGAGCATGTTCAAATTGATATGATCATGTTCAAATTGATATGAACATGTTCAAATTGATATGAGCATGTCCAAATTGATATGAGCATGTTCAAATTGATATGAGCATATTCAAATTGATATGAAGACGTTCAAATTAATATGAGCACGTTCAAATTGATATGAGAATTTTCAACTTGATATGAGCATGTTTAAATTGATATGAGCATGTTCAAATTGATATGAGCATGTTCAACTTAATGTGAGCATGTTCAAATTGATATGAGCATGTTCAAATTGATATGAGCATGATCAAATTGATATAAACATGTTCAAATTTATATGAAATGTTCAAATTGATATGAGCATGTTTAAATTTATATAACATGAATAAATGAAAATATATATATAAATAAATATAAATATATAAATATAAATATAATATATATATATATATATATTCGGGGGTCTCGGGTTCGAATCCCGATGAGGGCATATGATTTTTCTCTCACCATCTTACATTCATTATTCAAATATTCCAGTGGAGAATTGCATTCCACACATTTCACACCATCTCTATATATATATATATATATATAAATATATATAAATTATATATTTATGTACACATAAATATATACATATATATATCCCAGCAGAAAAAAACAACAGTTGAAATGCACACTGTTTTTAACTGGTCTCAACTGTTTTTAACTGGTCTCAACTGTTTTCAACAGGTCATAAGTGTTTTTAACTGGTAATGTACCATTTTTTTTAATAAGGACGATTGCAAATCCCTCTTAAAACCAATTATGCTTAACTAGAATCAACTGCATTTATTGTTTCCAACAACAACTTTTACAAGTCCCTGTTAAAACCAGTTAGTCTTGACTGGAAATTTTCTCCGGAATGGAAATTCTGATTTCCAGTTGGAAAATATATTTTACACCTGGAAATCAAGTTGCATCATTATTCGTAAAATGTCCTTCATTTTCAAGAATTTTTCTTCATTTCCAGAAAATTTGCATCAAATCTAGTAAGATTTCCTAAAAAAATTGTGAAATTGTCTTTATTTTTTAAAAATTTGCTTCAATTTTTGTAAAATTTGCATAAATTCTTGTTAAATTTGCATAAATTCTTGTTAAATTTGCTTCAATGTTCGTTTAATGTCCTAAATCAAATTTCGGGAAATTAATCATGTTATCCCTCCTACCCCTTCCCCTTTACATATAGATTTACCGGGATAAAAGACTTATAATTTTGTAGGTTGCCATTTTCAGACAAAAAATAAATCTGGCCCCTGATGTGCAATATCTTCATACGCCGCTGCAATATAAATATTGTTTGGGCGGGAGGGGGAGGTGGGAGAGGGGGGGGGAGGGCTTTTAACGGGAGAGGGAGGATTGATAGATATAATTGAAGTTTGAAACTTTGATTTAAAAGAAAATTAAAGAAAGTCGTCCTATAAAAGAAGAAGGAAGTTGAATTATTTTCCAAAAAGTTCAAAAAATTTATGGGAAAAAAGAATGTAGATATTTTTTTTAAGGTATAATTACGAAATATTAATAAAATAAAATTGAATGAAAATCTTATTTGCCTCCACGTTTGATACTTGCAGTTTAGTAGGCCCCTACCTATCAAAAACCTAAAGAAAACTTGAGAATTGTGACGTTGTACTTTCATTACACTTTTAATAGGCCTGGTATTAGTATTGTACCACCACTTGCAACTGCCAACTCTTGTTCAAAACGGATTACAAAGCTTAAACAAAACTCAGAGCATGTATACATCTTTACAACGAGAGTGAGTTTTATGATGTAAATTCAAAAGCTCTTTTCAAGATTACACATTTTTAGCTGATTTATGAAAAGTATATGTGACAAGATATTCCACTTAAAATTCCTTATCTGATTCAATTTATTTTGTTCCAAATCTTGTTTGCCTACCATGCTATTACATATAACTAAGAGCCTAGTGTTATGTTATACTAATAGACTCATGCTAGGCCTATATACAGTCTGTTCAGCAAATTATCAGATTGGGCAGTTCCATAAAATATGTGCACGTGTGGGTCAGTGTTAAATAGGATTGGTATTCGGAGCGCGGGGAAGGGGAGCGGGGGGTGCGTGGTTTAGGATCGGGCCTCTGGGATCATGATTTGGGAAACAGGGGAGGAGAGGGTGGTTGGTTTGGGATTGGGCCTCCCGAATCATGATTTGGGATTTGCGGAAGAGGGGAGGGTGGGTGTTGGCTTACGCCTAGTTGCAGAATACCCCGTAAGTTAAGTATAAATGAATTTATCTTGAGCAATATTTTCAAGCAGACATTCCCTGTTTTGGCTCCGTGGACTTTTGGAATGAATTTACCAAATTCCCATCGATACCCTCTGGTGTGGCTCTGTGGACTTTTGGGATGAAATTATGCTTGTGATGGTTATTTTTGCATAATTTCATACATACACCAGGAGAATCTACAATGGTTCTGTGCTTGGGATGGGAATGTTTAACTCATACTGCACATATACATCCTTGAGCGGCTCCGCTGGTTCTACACTTGTCATTTTAAGAACGACTTATAGTTCAATTTGGCAAATATATTTGCAGTGTTTCCTTTGTCTTCTAATTTTAAGTGCGGAGCTGGCTCCATGGGAGTAAAATTGTTTTGTTTTTTTGTTTTTTTCTTTCAGGGAATGGATTTTGAAGGAATTTATCTTGCACTTTTTTAGAGTTTCATGGATGCAAGAGTTTTTAAATAAGAATCAAAATTCAACAAATTTTGAGGTTTTTCCTATGCAGCTATGCAATAATAAAGTGTGGCCTACAAGTGTGGCCTTCAGTATATAAATTCAACCGCTGTGGCTCCTGTGACTTAGCAAACTACTGGGGATTGATAATCAAATTTGTATTGAGGTCTGGCCTAAAGTGCAAAATATCTCCATTTATAGGTGATTACTGCGCATTGGCGATTTTTGCATTTAAAAAAGATTATGTTAATCTGTTTAACAGTTTGTAAAAGTCATTAATTGGAATATTGTCAGCCAAATGTGTATGTGATTTGAATCAATCATATTGATTTTCAACGGCAAGACTTGACTATGAAAAATGATTACTCACAATTTAATGATTAATAAATGTTTGGGGCACTTGCCAATGTTTAGCGTGTACACGCTAAACACGCTAAACAATCAAAGCTCTAAAAAATGGTTATGATGAAACACAGTATTGTTTATTTAAATACTGTAAGCGACGTAATAAAGCAACCAAGGCGTTCATGTAAATAAGATTGCAGCACTTTTTAGGCCCAAAGTTCCTTCCTAATAAGTACCCAGGGTGCTATTCGAAGTGCCCTGTACATATATGTGAACTAGCCCCACAATAACCAACACAAAAACATTGTGAGCGTCACACAATAAGTAAAGAATGTATTAAAATTTAACTTGAGTATTTAAAGTCTTATATGAAGTATTATATTAATCAAATGGATTACGGTATCAGTACAAAAAATGTTGGGTGGCCGCTTATTAGAGCAGGAGCGCTAAATATTTTGAATACGGTAATTGAAATATTATTCAAGATGTGCCATTGAAATACAGTGATTCCTTTACAACATTCAAATCTTGTTTAATCATATTTCAGAAAGGAAAAAACAACTAGAAGCTTTAACGTCAACAAAGCCAAAGAAAATAATGAGCGAAAGGAAAAGAAGGCAGTTCCTCTGATCAGTGCTCCTGTAACTACACAACATTGTGAGTGGTTTAGTGATGCAACCAAAAACATGGGAGTATTGTAAGCAGGAGCTTAACTCATCAAGGGAGGAAGCAGATCCAGAAAAGACAAACACACACATACATTGCAAAAGGAGACATTCGACTTCAAAGGATCAGAGCAAGCTAAAGAAACATGGTAAGTTAATTGCCTCATACCATCTTCATGTTCTTCCATGGAGCTCTATGGACAAACAATGCTTACAAGGACACATAACAACAAAGTCCCTGCATTAGTTTTTACTGTAAATGATTTAACAGCTCAAGAGAATGTGTATGACTACATAAATTACATTTTTTATTTTCCCATAAATAAATTCAGAAATGAGCAACGCCGTATAGATATAACGTCACTTCCGGTTTTCAATTTTTATTGCGAGAAATCTGTGATGTTATTGATCCCACATACAGTACGGCGGTGCTCTTTCCTGAGTGTATTTATTGGTCAATACATTTCCTTTAACGTGCTAAATGCCAACTGAGTAGCAAAGCGTCACTTAGCTGACTGCCCTACAAGAAGATAATAACCTAGGTTTTTAAGATTCTGGCGGCCAGAAAGTGGGGGTGTTGTTCTTACACCTTTCCACAAAAAGTATACAGCAAGTAGAATAATTGTAGTGTATTTGTCCACCTGGAGTCACTGGTCTAGAATATTAAATACACCATCGTTTATTAGCCACTAGCTCCTTTAAAAATAGTGTAATTCCTTTTCCAACTGGAATTTGTTGATTATTTGTTATTTTAGTGAAGTAACTAAAGAGGTAGCACCCCATGGTGCAACATTTGATATTGTTTGGTTACACTTTCTTGTTTTTATATGATAAGTGCATTTCCCCTAAATCCATACAATATCATTATATGTATGATTTCAAATCCAATTCAATAGTTATTGATATTAATATGTTACCATTTTATTCGTCAATTTTGAAGCATGAAAATATGCAAGAAAAATGTATTTAGTAAAAAATGGAATAAATGTGATGTGTAAATTAAGAGTTTTTTTACATGTCTTGTCGCATATATTTGAACAATTCTGCCACTCCCAACAAATTTCAGTAAAGAGTGAAGAGAATTAGTTATAGAACTTAACCAGGTAAGTATTCCTAAATTTTGTACGAATAAAGTTAATAGATTCGCAAAATAATTTGCTCTGGAAGTAATAATATATTTACGTCTTTCAGATCAGAAACCTACTCTCTGCTGTATTCTTAGGGTGATACTGCACCAAACTGCCAAAGAAGAAGTTATAATCTAACCTCGGTACATCATCATCTACTTCCAAAATGATGGAGGAAAGAAGCCTTTCAGAACCATCAGCAACTTCAACTGATGATAGTATCGGTGATGCTTCAGAGGATGGAAGGTACTGTTAAAATTAGCTTATACTTGCACTAACTTTCTACAAGTGTAGACTTACGTCAAAGGACATCAGGGTTAGAATACAGTAGTTATATTTCTCTTTTACTTTTTGGACTTCCAAACAATGACAACGAAATGCAACTTTTGAAATAGTAATGAAATTAGGAAAACTTGCAGGACATCGAAGTGAAATCATAAGCAAATAAATTTGTTCTGCCTGTTATAAAATGATGTTGATTTTGAGTCTTGTATAGGCCACACTTGCAATGGCAACCATAGGGGTCATTAGTGTTATGCTGCATAGAAAAAACTAATTTGGGTGAATTGTATCATCGCATTAGCTAACATACTGTTTCCAATTCACAACCAGGGCTCACTGGAATTTGTGTTCTTGAGGAAGACACTTTACTCTGCTTGGTCCAGTCCACTCGACTGTAAACGACTACCAGCGATGCTGGGAAGATAAGCTTAGTGTCCTTTCCAGGTGGAGTCATGTACTCCTATCCGCTTGCGTAATATAAACTGGATATACCGTATTCTAACGTATTAAGCTCCCCTGCTCTAATAAGCGCCCGCCTAATGCTTTTTGACTGACAGTGATAACATAGTACATTTTATTAATTTGTAGACTTAAATTATTTTGTTTATATTCTTTGCTTATTTCGCATGTGACGCTCAAAACTTAAAACATTTTATTGAATAGCACATTTATGTGCCCCGAGCATGGGTGCTTACTAGGAAGAAGCTTTGGACCTAAACAGTGGTACAATTTATTTTCGTAAGATACCCTGGGCGCTTATTACGTTAAATACGGTAAGTGTCTGGAATGGATAAGCGTTCTCCTAATAACCAAGTAGAAAACCATATAGCTACACTCCTGGAAATTTCACTGCAGTTCTCTTTTCTCTATTTTTACAGATTACTTTTTGGAATGTCTCAAGGAAACTTGACCAAAGGAAATGCTGGGCAGCAAGCTTCCAAATTTAACAAATGTGGACATTCAGCGAAGTAAGAAGAAAGATGGGAGTAGAAAGAAAAAAAGAGCAGGAAAGGGAAAGGAGCAAGAATAGAAAAGGAAGGAGCAGAAAATCAAAAGTTCAAAACATTTTTGGTGAAGGATAAGAAAATATTGTCATGCCCAAGTGTGCACATCTTTTTAATTCATAGTTTAGGAGCAAAAAATAAAAAGTGAAGAGTTTAAAACATTTCTGACAAAGGATAAAAAACGTGCCATGTCCAAATGTACAAAACTTTTAATTCAGAGTTAGTTGTATATGTAAAAACTTTTTTTTATCAACTTACTTTGTAATAAGGTAAGAGTTTATTGCATGTGTAGTTATATAAGTTAGTATAAGGTAATTGTTATTGGATCGTAAGTATTAATTTTTCAGGTTGAAAAGAAATTTTCTTGGTTAGTTGTTCTCTTTAATTTTTGTATGTGTTCAAAACTTCTATTGTCCTAAGTGTAGTTTATTCATTATGTTTTTTTTGGAATAACAAAAAAGGGCTATGGACATTTTACAGGGTAAAAAAGTTTAGCCATTCCTAAAGTATGTTTTCAATTAACATTTGCATGTTATATCCTAGTTCATAATATTAGTTTTGTAGCTTGTAAATAAAGGAAAAAAATACAATTAAGTTTATTCATTTAAATTTGCTTTTGCTTTTTCTCTAAACAATGTAATTTTGATTCAGAATTAGTAAAGGAAATGCGATCAATAATCTTTGTAAAATTCCTCATTTCAAATAACTTTTCAAATGCAGATTTGATCTGCCAGAAACACTTGTTTCTCTTAAAAATAGTTGCCTTCTGTTAAAACCAGAGAAAACCTGTTAAGACCATTTGACACCTGTTTAAAACAACTCAGACCTGTTGAAAACCTGTTAAGACCATTTGACAGCTGTTGAAAGCAGTTCAGACCAATTGAAAACAGTTCTGACTAGTTAAAACCCCTTCAAATTTGTTGAAAACAGTTTAGACCAGTTGAACACAGTTCAGATCTGTTAAAATCAAAGGCAATACCTGTTAAGCCTATTTGACACCTGTTGAAAACAGTTCACACCAGTTGAAAACAGTTCACACCAGTTGAAAACAGTTCACACCAGTTAAAACCTGTCACCAATTCCCGCTTGAACTGGTTTTAACTTGTGACCAGTTAAAGCTATTTGAACTGGTTTTAACTGTGTTTTTTCTGCTATATATATATATATAAATATATATATATATATATATATATATATATATATATATATATATATATGTATGTATATATAAATATATATATATATATAAGATATATATACATATATATATATATATTCAAATATATATATACATACTTATATATATATATATATATGTATATATATATATATATATATATATATATATATATATATATATATATATATATATATATATATATATATATGTATATATATATATATATATATATATATATATATATATATATATATATATATATATATATATATATATATATAATATATATATATATATATATATATATTTATATATATATATATATATATATATATATATATATATATATATATATATATATATATATATATATATATATATATATATATATATATATATATATATGTATCTCTAAAATACATACATAATGAAAAACAGCATTATACGCCGTAAGCTTTATATTTACCTTATACAATTTCCTCGCAGAATGGTTTGGAAAATGGAGAAATCGTCCAAATAACAACACGGTTCAAAATTGCCATCGAACTTTATTGAATCTTCGTATGACTTAGTTGAAATCCTGTATACTCGTAACTGCAGGACTGTCAAATTATTTGTCGATCTACTGAAAGAGTAAGAAAAACATCGTTCCATTTCAAGCGAAATTAGTAATAAAAGTTTAAACATTATAATATAAGCTTTATATATTTATGTAAGCCATAACCAGTAGACGAGACAACATTAGTATACAGCTATGATATAACAGTGCATGCAATCTCGTACGACATTAAAGCGATGAAATATTAAATTAACTACAAACAAAGAATCGAAGTACAAACAAAGAATCGAAAGCAGTTTCTTTTGTGTATGGGCATTTTCTGTGCTCGTGTCTTTATTGCCAGGTTGTATAGAAACCATAACTTCTTATAGAAAGATTTCTTTAATGTGAAATATATGAATTTCCCATTAGTAATATTAGGGTTAAAGTCTTCGTAAAATATCATATCTGCATATCTCATGAAATGATTAAAGAAGGAAACACAGAGTCATTTCCAGGGGTTGTAACTTCGATTTAATTATTTTGTAAAAACGTCTAAATTCAGTGAACCGGTCCATCATAATCAATATAGGTTCTATCTTTATCTTTAAAAAGCGTCAAAATCACACAATTTCCAACGAATTAATGATGTCGCCTTGGCCAGGGAAGAGACATTCTAATGTCACTTCCTTGTCTGGACTCAGTGGACCCTTTGCGTATCTTCGAAGTGTAAACAGGTAAATACTCACTTTTTTAAGGTGGACGAGACCCTTTGGAATAATTGGGTCCTCTTCGGTGATAATGGTTTTATCATTCAAAATTCATACTGTACTGATGGATAGACTACAGTATACCACACCAATTCAATCAGACCGTTGAGGCTTCCGAATCCCCAGGGGCTCCTCCCATGGAACTAGGTTTGTATTGTCACAAATGGTCTTACAATGTTCCCGTTGGGCATATGTATCTATGTTTACACAATTCAAGCTACCCTTCAGTGTTGCAGTTGTATCAAAATTACCAAGCAGAATATTTTCTCATTATATCTTATTCTTAAAAATGATTATCAAGCGAAACTGATGGTTGACACTTCTTGTGACATTTTAATGATCTTAATCTTTATGCCAACTTTTGAAAAAGTTTTAAATAAATCAATTAGTATACTTAACTCTTACTGTTTACAATTGTAAAACCCCATACGTTTAATGTGGGCTAGTCAAATGTGTAGGCTAATGCGATGACATAATACATAGAAGTACCTTAATTTTAGGGTATTTTAAATTACCTTAGATTTATGGTCGCTGCCGGACTTTTTGAGAGTACCTATCTGTATACTAGAGAAAAACAATTACAATTAAAATCCTTCACTTCAAAACAATTAAGACAGCAAGATTCGTTTTCACTCCTCTTAATGACTTTCACATGAAAATAAGGAACTTGTTCAGAAAACATCAATAGACCTATTATTTAGTAGGAATAAATTAATTTGAACACATTATATATAGTCTATACATCAAGTCGTATCGTATAGGCAGGATTTTGAAAGCAGTGTTCGCACTTGATATTAAGGACTATGCTTTTACTTTCGAGGTTAATTAAATATGAAACGTTACAATGTGGTAGCCGGAAAACATAATAAGATTTGAAATAATAAGATTAATTTCTTTTGCCCATATCCTTCCCGTCCAACATAATTCAATCATTGATTATTGTCGATGGCAGGATGGCCTACCAGCATGCACAATGAAGACGGCAAGTGGGACTGGGCAACACTTCTTGCTAAATTGTTTTCTAATTTGTTAAATCCGAAGAGATTATAATGTAGGAGTCGAAGAGATTATGTCTTTGGGGTCAAAGAGATTATGTCGTTGGTGTATATATTTTTTTTTTTTTTACTGAGGTTTTGGTATATTGTTTTTCCCTCAGATATCCCACCCCACGAGAATTGTTGGATTGTTATGGTCGTATGTTGTAAACCTAAATGACTTAATGTGGTTGAACTTGATTAGATAAACTGTTTTTTCTTTTGCTCATATCCGTTTAAAGCAAAGAGAAACTCAGAACACGTTATTTGCTATGAAAACGGCATAGCCCATCAAATGGGCAGATGTCCCGTCCCATTCGTGGTACATGGAGGCGGACACCTGTCTGGTTATATCAAGAAACAGATGAGAAGGATATTGTTTTTAGGTCATAAGCTTTAATTATCACGTGAGTCCCAGAAATCATCTTCCACTCTGCAGGATATCTGGGGTCACGAGAGGTCAAATTGAACTTCTTATTCAGTTTTGATTGATGATATGAATCAAGAACACTGATGTAGCAGATCAAATAGAATGTTGAATTTTCAATTCATTGACTCATATTGTTTTTACTTTATGAATATTCAATTCAGAATTTCAATTGATTGATGTCCATTGCAAATGATTTGTGAATATTCAATTTATTTTACGTCAAACAAATTGAATCCACCTAAATTTGCATGAAATAATGTTTTCTGCGATTATTGAATTGACGTCAAAATGACGTCAATTTGGGAAGATATTGAAGCAAGTTTAGCGCAAATAGCTGTTGATTCGTCATGTCTAAAATCTAGCTTAAGAGAGCCTTACTACTTAGACTTAGCAGCTTAGGGGCTGCCGCGTCGTCCGACGCAATGGACATTCTACAGTTGATCCATGGTCAATTACATCATGGTTGTTGGCAGAACTTCCAGGTAGGTAGCATATTAAAACATATCTGCTTTGTTATATCCGATGAGGACGTCATAAGGTGACTGGTTCTCACTCGACAGCATATTCTCGGTCTACATGTTGCTGATCGACAGACTTAACTCTCTTCCGACTTCACCAATAGCATTCACTATATCATGGAGACCCTGGCTGTCAGACAGTGCTGCAATATCACCAGCAAAGCCAAGGGCAGACAGTTTGCTTCCCAGCCAATAGCCATAGCAAAGAGATTTGGGGAGAGAATGCAGCCGACTTACTAAATTGCTCTGACACCCAATTCCGGGATTCCGTATGAGAGGAGTTATCTCCACAAGGGGGTCTCTGAATGCTGTCGAACGCCTTGCTAAAAACTATTTACAAGGAGCACCTGCAACTCTTGGCACTTCTCAATGATACGTCTGAGAGGGGAGTGTTGCTCTGCGTAGGAGCGTTTTGGTATGAAACCTGCCTATCCCTCGCGCAGCTTGCTGTCGACTACATCTCACACCCGGTGCAAGCTTATCTGGCAGTTTACGCTACCAAGAATAAACAATAAGGCTACTCCCCTCCAGTTGTCACATTCAGCAAGATTCTCATTCCTGGGCGTCAAAATGACAGCACAGTCTTTCCAGCGATCAGACACAACTAGCTACTGACTTCCACACCTGCTTGGAAATCGAAAAAG
>JAIGNY010001629.1:237500-255000 GCA_020152595.1 Chiridota heheva | reverse complement strand
TAATAGTTGTGTAACATTTACAAATTGTTGTGAACTGGTGAAGAAAGGGTTGTCAAAAGAGAACAAGTCCGATTGAAAATGGTGTCCAAGTACCTCTAAAACAGCTCCCTGCTGTATGTCAGAGACACTTTTCTTGAATTACATAACAAGTTTGCAATTGGAATGTATTAAAATATGTTTGTTTGATGAGGTCTTAACGGCACCACGACAACGAAGGTCAAATTGTATTAAAATATACATATAAACAAATACAGCTGATCGCATTGTTTTCACTCCATGCGCGCAGCCATTATGCGGTCTGATGACCTCGGGTCACTGAGTACCCGGATATCAGAATACTAATAGAATACCTAATCATATGAAAATTTCTAGTAAAATTATTTATTTTTACCTCTTGGTAAATATGCAGGTTTGACCACCTGCAGCACATTTTTTGAGAAAATGGTGGGCTTAAAATGAAGACACTGGCTATAAGTGGGAATGAGAGTGTAAATATGTATGTGTGTATGCACACGGAGCTGTTATTAGTATTTCATTTCAACATCAACAAGTTCACATGGGAGTGCCACTATGTTAAGCTCAGAAGAGTTTTTGTGAGCACTTCCATTCACAACATCTTTCTCTAAACTTTGTATGTATTTATATCTTAATTATTTTATATTGATTTTTCTGCTTCATTTTTGTTTGTTAAATATTGATATCTATACTTATGACTCTTGTGAGGAAACAATAAATCAAATGATCCGCCTGTACATATGTAAAAAAACCTAATACTCTTAATTAAAATTGAGCAGAAACAGAATAAGAACAGAAATTTCAAACATTACAATAAAGATTTTAATTTGCCTGATATTTCATACATTACAACTGGAATTTACGTACATTAAATTTTCCTCAAACTTCAGCCACAACACGAAACTATAGGTGTTTTTTTGTAATTCAAAGACTATTCTTAGAAGTTAAAACTCTTTCGGGTGCGTATATAACATCTTCAACATAGTGCAAAATCTTATTCCGTTAAGGAGATAGTCAAGTTTAAAGTTTGGTATCATTTCTGTAGAAACGACTGAAATCAGACAAGTTGTGATGTCACAGCCTCAGATTCCTCAAAGTCTGTATGTATTTTAAAGAAAGCTTATTGAATTTTTGTACTATTAAATTATTTTCCCTCAACCTTTTTCAGGTGGTATATTACAAATACCCTTCCTAGATTCAGTTTACTACTTTTTTTGACATATCCCATACTTTTTAAGTCACAAAATCGTAGGACAAAATATAATAAATTACATAAAGACTGAAAAATCTGAGGCTATGACATTACAACTAGTCTGATTTCAGTCGTTTCTACACAAATGATACCTAACTTTAAACTTGAATATCTCCTTATGGAATAAGATTTTGCAATGCTTTCTTCACCATTTTGTTTCTTTTGAAGTCCTCTTTCATATAAGATGGACATGCTTGACCCTTGAACCAATCCTTTAACGCTTTTATACACATATCGCAAGAATCACATCTTACCATTATTTGAATACCAATTTAAAATTTTCTTCATTTTCTTGCTGGTAGAGTTCGTTTCTCACAAACCAGTGTCATAGCACCTTCCAGTTTGTAAGATGTTTCTCATTTTGTGGCACTTCTTAGTACTACCTTCAGACCTTAGTACTACCTTTAGACCTATATCATCATCATCATCATATCGAGCGAACTCGGGCACTGTCGACAAAGATTCTCCACTGCTTGCGATCACCCATGGCACCTGGCAGGACATCTCTTTCAATTCCAGTGTCCTTCTCAAGAACATCAATGTAGGTTATTGCTGGCCTACCACGACTTTTTTTCCATGTTTTGGGTCCCAGAGAAGTGTCTGATGTATGACTTCATCTCTGCTCCTCCAACAGTGGCCAGCAAATTTAAGGCGCCTTGCCTGAATGACTTCAGAAATAGGCTGTAAGTTTTCATAAAGTTGGCTATTAGGGAGGTGCTGTTGCCATGACACACTAAGGGCAAATCTCAGCAATTTTGTGAACGTACCATCCAGTCTCCTTGGAAGTGCATATGTTCTAGTCCATCCCTCAGATCCATACAACAGCACACTTTCAACAGCTGCCTTGAAGAAATTGATTTTGAGATCTCTGGAGAGATCACTATGCCATATGTTGCTCAGTTTGGAACAGGCAGTCCGTGCTTTTCCAATTTGGACATCTATGTCTTTCTCGGTGGAGTATACCCACGAACCAAGATACTGAAAGTTGGTGACTTGCTTTAAAGTGGTACCGTTAATGTCCTTGAGGCTAGCTTGTGGATGTTTGTACATCATATACTCAGTCTTTTGACTATTTATTGTCAGACCAACCTCTTTGGCAGCCTGTTCAACTCTGTGTAATAGATGTTCAGCATCAGCAATGTTGTCTGACAGCAGCGCAATGTCATCTGCAAAATCAGTGCCAGTTAATGTTGTAGATGGGTGACGTCTGCTCTGCCGTTGCTTCAAGGTGAAACCCAGGTGTTCATGGTTCTCCATAGCTTTCCTCAAAGCATAGTCGAGTGTTATGATAAACAGGAAGGGAGCAAGAGTGTCTCCCTGTCTGCCTGTAGAACTCCGGCCAGAATTTGGAAAAAGTCTGTATCACCATCAGGACTTCTGAACCTTGCTGTTGTGTTTTTATACATAATACCAATGGCATTGACAATAAAAGGCGGTATACTATAAGCAAGGAGGATTTGCAGCATTTTTTCACGATGAATACTATCAAAAGCCTTGCGAAAATCAAAAAAAGTGAGCACCGCAGGTAAGTGTTTTGCCTTTATGCCTTCAATGAGTCTGCGAAGTGTCAAAATTTGCGATATTGTGCCCCGTTTTAATCTAAAACCATTCTGATTGTTACGAACAAGCGGTTCAATGTGTGCTCGGATACGATGTAACAATAGTTTGTTAAAGATCTTTGCTGAGATGCATGTAAGGCTGATACCCCTGTAATTACTGGTCACACCAAGGTCACCTTTCTTTGGTATAGGTATAATTTCACTCTTGGCCCATGCAGTTGGTATGTTACCTTGTAGAGCCATGTTGCAAATGCAGAAGTTGCTGGCTTAATATTCCACTTTTCCAAACCTCTGATGGTACGTTATCATAACCAGTTGCTTTGTTAAGGGACATTGTTTGGATGACTGTAATTAGCTCTGTCATAGTGAATGGTTCAGTGTTAATAGAAAGCTCACTTTCAACTACAGGTAAGATTGCAGCATCATTTGTGTTTGGTGGTTGCCCCAGCAGTTGTTGAAAATGCTGTTGCCACTTTTCAAGTCTTTCTTTAAGTGTATCTGCTCTGATTTTTCCTTTGGTTGGGCTTTTCCTGCCACTAACTTCATTAATAATTGACCAAGCTATCCTGGACTTACGCTGGTGAGCAGCATCTGTGATCTCTTTTGTCTTCTTAGGAATATATTTTTCCTGGTTTCTTGTGTATGCCGATTTTAATTCCTGTTTCAGGTGATCGTACTCTGTAGAGTCTATATTTTCCTCACTACTCTGGCATAAAGCGTAATATGCCATCTTCAGTGCCAGTCGTTTTTCAGTGATACCATCATCTTTCCACTCTTTTGAAGCGCTTTAACTTTTAGGGATGTGTTTTTTGGTTGCTATTTCGTGAGCGCCTCAGTGCCGCCTCAGTGCCGCCTCAGCACCGCCTCAGTACCGCCTCAGCACCGCATCAGCACCGCATCAGCACCGCCTCAACACCGCATCAGTGCCACCTCAGCACCGCCTCAGCACCGCATCAGCACCGCCTCAGCACCGCCTCAGCACCGCCTCAGCACCGCATCAGCACCGCCTCAGCATCGCCTCAGCACCGCATCAGCACCGCCTCAGTACTACCCGGAAAATGCATTCGTTTGTCAACCCACGGTAGAACAATCTTCAGTTATATTTTTAATGCATGAAGTAATGGCGCATACAGCTATAAATACGTGATAAGGGAAACCATAAATGGGTAAGTGGTAAAGGTACGACCAAAACCGTTCAAACAATTTCTTTAATTAATTGTAGGCTTCGTGGCTCAGTGCATAAGAGCAGCTTAAGTATATGGGAAGTATATTTATGCGCAGTTATGAAGGATTTGAAGTAAACAGAATATCCACTATTTGCAGGAAATAGGTTTGAACTTATACGTAAACGTTTCCAATTTTGACAGCTCAGAATTTCAAATTGAAGCTGAATTAATTTTTCGATTTTTCTATAATTTAAACTTCACAAGACTGAATGGAAGTAGTAAGATGTTTTTAAGTTACCGTACTCAACGTAATAAGTGTCTGGGCGCTTTCGAAAATATAATCACACCACTTTTCAGGGTCGCAGTTGCTTCCTAGTGCGTGTAGTGTGATATTCGAACTGCATTGTGGGAACTGGTTTTATATTACCTTCAAGGGTGCCAACTTTCCATAGTAGACTTACTACATAGTCACAGATAAGACAGATCTTTAAACTTGAATATCTCCTTAACAGAATAAGATATTGACCACTAAACTAATCCATTAAGGAGCACTCTGCCGAATTGCGAGGGCGTATTAATCTGAAGTCTCTAGAATATTCAAATACACTTTTCTTGATAGGTCTGCTGATAATCCGTGAGTTTAATGTACAAGTCAAATTTTTTTATTTCAGATGGAAACTTAATCCATTTTTCAACGACACTTATAAAGAAACCTATTTTTTCAAAATTCCCATAAAAAATACCAAAAAAATATATACTTCCTTGCTTTTCGACCAAAAGCTGCTTTAAATAGGCTTTGGTTCAATCCAGCATAGTTCACCCCGAGATCTGATTCATCTATCATTTATGATAATTTTTGAAATAATTTGCATATGTTCGTTGAATGTGGACTTTCCTTTCGTGGACTTTCCTTTCGTTTACTCCCTTGCAGCAAAACAAATTCAAGACCATATAAAAACAAACAAATTCAAGACCATATAAAATCAAACAAATGAAACGCGAAACGCCTTAATATATCTCCTCATACAATTTTATTACTCCACTTTATAATACATTTTACATTGCAATAAATTTCAAACATTATAATGTTTATACTACTTATGTCTACCAGAGTGCCGGGTAATACAACGTAGCGCATGCACAATACCGAAGAGGCGGGCAAGAATCTGGTTAATGGCGATAAGAAAAAAAGTGTAAAGTAGATGGAAAATTTTAAGAAAACAATGCTTTATTGAAAAGAAAACGGCGAAAATTATTCAATGTGCCATTGTAATAGAATTTACAGATAAATGTCAGAGATCTCAACAGAGATGAACCAATCTGTGTGTTCTATTTAAGTATAGTTAGGCATATTATGATTCAAAGTGTTGTCAACAAACGTCATTTCATTTCAAATAAAGTGTTTTACGACATTTCATGCCAAGCATCTTGCAACCTGAAAGCGTTTCCAATCTCTGGTTTGCTGATAACCTAATATTTCACTTAGTTCGAGTTGCGTATATATGTCAAAGTTAAAGCATCGACCGACTCCTGTAATAACTGAAAATACAAAAAAGATGGATAACTATCAACCCTGTAGCCAGCGTGGGGGCACGGGCCATCTGGGGGCACTGACCACATTGCAAAGGTATGTGCCTCTCTCTTGTGTAGATTCAAACAGACGTATAAAACAAACGTTTAGGCCTTTAGACAGAATATGCCCACTGTTCCCCCTATTGAAGTGTAAGTGGTTTTTCCCCCTCCCCCTTGAAAAAAACACTTCTGGCTACGTGCCTGATCACTACCACACTATAATGTTTTCATTTGTTTTGAAAAATATGTGCTATTTGCTTAGATATATATTGAAAATAATAAATGTCTTCTGAAGTGAAACTCATTTAATGCATATATTCCAAAATTCTAGCTCAAAATTGTTTTCTAACAAATAAAAATGCACACTACTATTAGCCTAAATGTTATAACAGATCATTGGTTTCCACACATTTATATGCACCCACCAGCTAAAACAAACACCCCCCTCCTCAAGTAAACACATACATCCACGTCTTTTTTTATTTTCTTGAATAGCCCGCCAAAACACAAATTGATTCCAACCGTTACCCTTCTATCAGTCCATCTCACCCTTACTTCCGACACCCTGGGAGTAGGCCACCACCCGTCCCATTTCCTCTTCTCCTTTGCAATGCTTCACATACATGCGAAACTTTGCAATTGTCGTACACAATATACCAACCACTAATTCTTTTCACAAAATTTCCATGGGAAATTACTTATTTGTCTGAAAGACGATGTGATATAATAAGATACAGACTATTGAAATGCAATTGATAATTACTTAAATCTATGCACCGTGGGAAGATACTTCAATGTCCGAAAGACTATTTGCACTTGGTGAGAGTTATTTGCATTGCTACATATGACCTTTCACAACATATCAACGACATTCCTACGGGAGACGAAAATTGCGCAATAATACTATGATTAATAACTGGGTGGCACAATTCGAGAACATTATACAAAGATCTCATACAGTGACTCATGCTGACCTGCTGATGCAATCGTCTCGATTTGGAACATTATGAAAATATATTCTAAAATTGAAATATTAATCAGACTACGCCTATTTCTTATGATAGAACTTGCAAATTATCAATATAAGCAGCTGTTTAACAAGAATATTTTCGAGCTTTCATAAATGTACAATTAACTGTCTTATTCTCTTAAATCGAGAATTACCGTACCTGCCTTCATTCTTTTATTCATTCATTCATTCAGTGTGTGGATATTTATTAAATTCAACTTGAATTTTTCTTGACTGTGGCTTGAGGAATAAATTCAGAGAAAATCTTTCACTTAAACTGTCTGTCTGCCAAAATATATCATCAAGAGTGGATCTTACAGCTGTTAGGACTATACATTATATTAATGAGCTCATAAATGGACTTCAAATTTGAGAAAAATAATCTCATCATTCTCCGCGGAACTGGACACTGGATTATATATATATTGGAATACCAGCGAACCATTGCCCACATACAGACAGAGAGATTAGACAGATAGCGCATCATCTTCACTATCACAGCATCAGTTTAAGATATATAGTTAGGTTTCATTATATTAAGAATCAGTCATTTTTTAAGAAAGAAGCTCAAAATTTAGAATAAATTCCGTTCAAATTTAAAAGCCACTGATCTTGATCTGATCTTTTTGCCATTCTTCTGTTACTTTTCTATTTTTGGTCCGTAACAGTATGCTAATTTTAAACTGCAACTGCATGTGATACAATAAGATTGACTATTGAAAAACCTTTAATAATTACCTGAATCTATGCAACGTGGGAAGTTACTTAATTGTCTGAAAGACGATTTGCATACAAGTGGTAGAATTATTTGCATGCTAATTTCAACTGCAAATAAATGTGACATAATAAGATATAAACTATTAAAAGGCATTTGATAATAAGTTAAATATTTACACCATAGGACGTTACTTACTGTTTAAAAGACGATTTGCATTTGCAAAAGGTCATTTGCATGCTAATTTTAACTGCATCCAAATGCATGTGATATAATAAGATATAAACTTTTGAAAGGCATTTGATAATTACTTGAATTTATTCACCGTGGGAAGCTACTTAATTGTCTGAATTTTTTTTGCATATGATAAAGGTTATTTGCATGCTTATGTCAACTGAAAATTAATGTGATATGATAAGATATAGACTATTATATACACAGTGGGAAGTTACTTAAATGTGCGAAAGTCAATTTTTATTTGTAAAGGTTATTTGCATGCTTATTTCAACTGCAAATAAAAGTGATATAATACGATATTGATTACTGAAAGGCTTTTGATAATTACTTGAATCTATTCATCGTGGAAAGTTACTTCATTGTCTGAAAGACGATTTGCGTGTAGTAGATATTATTTGTATTATAGTTTCAACTGCAAATTCATGTACTATGATAGGGTATAGACTATTGAAAATAATTTAATATTTACTTGAATCTATACACCGTGGAATATTGATTAATTGTCTGAACAACAATTTGCACTTGGTAAAGGTTCCTGGATAATTTCTACTACAAATGAATATGATACAATAAGATATATACTATTGAAAAGCATTTGATAATTACTTGATAGGCACCATGAGAAGTTACTTAATTGTCTGAAAGACGATTTGCATACATTTCGTAAAGATTCTGAAAGACGATTTGCATATGTGGTAAAGATTATTTGCATGATAATTTCAGCTGCTAATGAATACTGATATAAAACGATATGTTGAAATATATTTGAAAATAACTTGAATCTATGCACCAGTGTGTCATTAGTACCAAAACAAATTAAGAATTTGGTCAGAGTTTATTCAAGTAAACTTTAATTAGTTGTTCTGCTCCTTAAAGTTTCAAACAGTCAGACCCGACCTGATAAATAACCAGGTCGGGTCTGATTTTTCCTCTTTATTTTCTTTTTTCTGAAGACCTTACTTGTTGTGGAAGTTAGTGCTGAGTATCATATTAGCAATGGATGAAATCCTTATTGTGTGGTTATTTTGATTAAGATAAAGTGGTCTCACTATTTGCTACAGTAATGTGGTTATGATTTGCTGGAACAAATTTTTAAGGAGAAGGACAAGTCATGAGGCTTTAAAGAGAACTCAAACTTGATGATGGGAATTATACTTTAAACTTTTCTCGGAAATATTCAAGTTTGAAGTTAGTTTTTAGTTTTACAATTAGGACACTTGCCAGGGAAGGCACACATAAGTCATCTTTGACGCGTGTTTTGTGTCATATATGTAGAAACGACTGAAATCGCACTGGTTGGACTTTGCCATTAAATTATCACATTCATGTAAGTATTTTATTGTATTTTTCTGTGGCTTCAAACTAATTGTATATAACACAACACAATGTAGTAAAGTAACTATAATTCCCACCTGAGAAAATGTTGGAGAAATAATCCATTGGTAAGAAACCTAACTTAGTTTTCTTTGAAATACATTAAAGATAGACAATATGTTGATGGAATGGCAACCTTCTACGGTGCATCTTAAATGTCTCCTAAACGAAAAAAATAAAATAATTGTTAGTAGTTTCCTTACCGTAGCTTCTTTTTGTTGAAGTCTTCTTTTATATAACTGTACAGGATGAATTTGCTAGACAACTAACCTAATCTTTAATCATTCTATTGAACAAATAATATTCTCATCTATATTCAAAGCCCAACTTCGAACATTGCAAACCATACGTATATCAGGATTTGAATATTCAATTATTTTCAACTTGTATCTAATTTGATAATTTAATTAGGTTAATCGTGTTACCACCTGATACGTTTTATTACACCACAGTTCCATGTGATTATATAGATAGCATACCTTTCGGAATATGTACATCAAAATAAAAATAACCATGTTGTATCTGAATATTGATATAGCAGATTAGAATCTATACACATTTATACCTATTTCATACAGGTCCCCAAATATTTCACCCAAAGCATATTATGTGTCCTGTGCCACACATAGTTTTATTACAAAAGCTACAAAATTCGTACTCGAACCATGAAAGCCCATGCTTTTCACAGGTTTTTTTGGCATAAGCGGACGTGAGCACATGACTACCCTGGATAGGATGACAGCCCATCGCAGGTTAACTCCTCACCAGTGCTGGTACTCATTTACAGCTGAGTGGACTGAACAGTGGCGTAGCTAGGACCCTACAAGCCGGGTGGGGTGGGGGATGGGTGGTGTGGGGATGGTGGGGTGGGATGGGGAGGGTTGGGGGTGGGTGGGGTGGGGAGGGGTGGGGGAGAGTGCCCGATGGCACATAAGTCTTATTAGGGGAAGGATGCCCTCCCCCCTTTAGTTACGTCACTGGGATTAAAGGAAGTAGAGTTGGTCTTGCTCAAGGACACAATGCACACTTCGCGACGAGAGTCGAACCCGCTAAGTTTTTGCATACGAGCATGACTCCTTGTCTCCTTATCCAGTGCACGTCGTATGTCACAACAGGTACACTGAAATTAAGATAGTGTCCGTTCTCAAATCCTCGCTATCGCTGTGCTTTTGTACATTTAAGATGCAGAAAGATGGAACGAAGGGTGGGTAAACCGCAACAACTGAACGCCAAACTTACAATGTGCCCTAAAAAGTTTAACCAAAATCGCTTCATATTTTCGAAACGTCTCTGTTTTCGTGCTACTTAGATAAGTGCAACGTGTGTATGTCATCACAAACCACAATGTTTTATACCAGTTCGAATTGGATTCAAACCATAACGGCCGACCTTTTCTTCATGGTGTCTTTCGCCGTCACTTGAATTCAGCAATGACGTCATGAAATCTTGAGGATCATGTCGAGTGGATGAAGTACCATAAAATAATCGGTTCCTGCCTTTCTGATCATTTCCTCGACCTGTATAAAGAAGATAATATAACTCATTAGTAAAAGCTGAATATTATGAAATATTATACAAGGCAATGCAACGAAATACATGAAAGCATAACAACGCCTTCACCACGTAGGCAACGAAGCAATATGGGGCAACTGCTGGGGCAGCATGGATAAAAAAAAAGGAAAAAAGTTTTAATATATACTTTTAATATATTTTCTTCTTATAAATAAACCAGTGTTAAAATCAGATAAACTGATTATTTGATGTACCACCTGGGCCAGAGTTGTGCCATTATGCCGTGCCAATGGCACAAGGGCCCCTTGTTCCGAGCATCCAAAAGCCCCGAACCTCCCTCTGTTTTATCATCTGTAAGTCTCTCTCAAACTGATTGATTGCACCAAAGACAGGGCCCCCTAATTCATCCAAGTCCGACTCTGGCCTGCAGGCCGCACTGGTTGTGATACTCCAACACCGGACCTTTTTATACTATAAATAATGGATTTTTACTTCATTGAAAATGTAATTGTGCTCCGTTTGGGCTATTTTCACGTGCATGCGAATGCGGTTGTTCCTACCCATACGTCGTGACTAAGGTGGCGTCATAGAAAGTACCCTTGAATTTCGCCCTTCCATGTTGGGGTGCAATCGTCCCAACAGTAGTGCATAGACATTTATCATGATACAGATACATCGAAAATCTCACCTTGCAAGTTTCGGTCCTGAAAGGTACGTGGGAAAAATTGATGTAACTGATGCAGTACCTGTCCTTGCTCTGCATTTTGAGTTGTGCAAAGCTTCCAGTAGATCTACCATCCTTATCTGAGAGAAAGCATGAAGAAATCGCTTTGATATTTGGGAAGAAAGCAGTGGTAAGGTAGCCAACTATAGCCACGCCTGGTCCACAATGGCAAGGCAAGAAGCCATGTAACCCAATAATTTGCAAGGCAATGTTTTTATAGGATTCGTATTTGCGCAATCCGCATAAAATGGAACTTTTGGTCCTGCCCATGCACTCAGCTCTCACCCGATATCAAAATTGCGGCGTTGAAGATCATGCATGCTAGAACAACTGAACAAAAAGGAAAATTATCGTATAGGTAGCTCATCCGGTAACTATGTACAGCGTGATTCGTGCCTTAAGGTGGGCCTTAACGTTTTCTTGTATAATGATACTAAGTAAACCACACCAAATTATTTTACTACATTATTTTTTTTGGTTCAAAAGAAGATGTTTACAAAAAGTTGTAAACGCAAATATTTGTTTTCTTTCACAAGACAAATTCTTATGTTTCTTTGTTTAATTTGGGTATCTTGGCTGGAGACATTGTGGGTCTTTGGTGATTGAATACAGCCATCTAAATTATAAGCTGTTAGCTGTTAGAGTATTCATGAGGTTCGGTGATTGGTTACCATGTCATGCATAAAACATGCTTACAATCAGTTCGGGAGCAACCCAAAAAACTGGGTACTTTAAAATACCCAAAAAATTGGGTACTTTTATGTATTACGTCATCGCATGAGCCTACACATTTGACTAGCCCACACTAAACATATGAGGTTTCACGTTTTTCGCCCCGGATTGTCCAAAATTTCGATGGATATCCTGAAATTTTGAAGACTAATAGTAAATAGATATTCAAAACTTTTTGCCGCTGCTTTTTTAAATTCACGGTTGCTTATTTGAGAAAATTAATAAAACAGATTATGGGCAGTCTGTTTTGTTCATGAGGCTGAGCAGTAGTAAAAGGACTCTTTTATTTTGATTGTTTTTTTTGAGATATATCAACATGATGATTTTGTGATAGCAAAGGAACAAGAATGCATTTCTAAGAAGAAACTGTCTATTTTGTGTTTATCATTATTGGACTACCATCAGTTACGCGACAGCTTATGGAGATATCTACCATCAGTTACGCAACAGGTTAGGGAGATACGGAAACTACTTTAAGATGTGCCAAACTGTGGCGCTACAAAAGAACATTTTCTGCAGGTTTATATGATGATACACTCTCCGGAAATTGCAAAGTATATTGATAAAGAGGGATGTTTATACCAGGCAATTTCTCACATTTGTACGGTCGTTTGGCCCACCACTCATTTCATTTAACCCACCACTATTTTCAAAAGTTGTGGTACTGGTGCACCAATTATCACATGATTTAGAGGAATAAATAACTGTTATCGTATTTTTGGCATCATTTACAGTGGAGGAATTATCTCCCCCTTAACCCGGTGGCGCTCGCTTCTGTTTTAAGGGCTTCACTGTCTACCGATGGCATGTTTGTCATCAATTAGCCCACCAGTGAAAATTCCATTAAAAACCCTAGTTCAACAGTTCAAGCAGGAACTTGTTATGCTTAAAGCAGCGAGCTGCCATGTACAGCGATAAAAACAAAATCCGTGGAGAAAGTTAAAAACACACCTTGTTGCCATCAAGCATGATCCCAGGCTCTTCGTACATCTTCGTGCGACGTATTTGGACGATTTCAGCACAAGGTTGTCTTTGAATATCAAATTTTACCTGCAGAGTTAAAAAGAATGACAGGAATCACGTTTGAAGCCTAAAAATGCCTAACTTTGGTGTAAGTGCTTCATCACAATGAAGTTGTATGATAATCATAATTATTGGAAGAGGAGATTCATCATGATGGTATTAGATCTTTCTGATGATGATGACGATGACGACGACGACGACGACGACGACGACGACGACGATGATGATGATGGTAATCATGATCATGATCATAAGGATCATCATATAATGATGATGATCATGATAATGAGAATGGTGATGATATTAATGACGATGATGACAATGACAATGACGATGACGATGACGACAATGATGATGATGACAGTGATGAATCACATAAGGATTGCAACAAACTTTATCACAACAAGCTTTCTTCAAAGAATAATTTGATTATAATCTCATCATATTTTTAGGAATATAAACTTTAAACCTGGCATTACCATACGGTGTTTCGTAGACTTGATCAACCACTCTGCAGTCTTTACCTCGACATTATTCATCTTCTGGTCGTTGATGCATGTAATGACGTCACCAACTAATATGCGGGGCTCGACTGCTTGTGTGGTCACGCTCACTCTTTAAAACAAAATACGTAAATTGTAAGAACAGATGAATTCTTACCCAATTATAAATAAATACATCCTTTCTATACAATACAGTCTATGGCATATACATATGGAGAAAAAATATTATCTAAAAAGTATTGATTTATGTTGTTGCAATGTGTCTTGTTCTACTGTGAGAAAAAAAGGTGAAATTTTCCTTGGGTCACAGAAGACCGTGTGTGATATTACGTGCTCGACTTTAGAATTTTCTCCAAATACAGATTCTACCCCAATTCACAAGTTGGATGAAATTACAGGTATATAGTACCTAGCAGACAGAAAAGACACAAGAATCATTATCTAAGCAGCAATGCTATAACGACTCCCAATCCACCCAATGTATAACAGAATGCAAAACCCAGCAAAAGACAGACTAAAACGCCGCAGCTTCTTACGACAGTCCACACAACTTGAGAGAGAAACAACTGTCCTGCTTGAACACGATCCTAAACCAATCCCAACTCATGTCTATCATCCACAATGGAGGAAATGAATGTTTCCTTCCATAAAAATCAACATCCCTGGAATTGAAAAGAGAGGTTCACAAACTGGGATTGACCGAAAGGGCCTGGCTATGGAATAAATCAGTCAAAACTATCCCAGAGACACTTAGACACATGCTTACACCAATGGTTCTGCTATGGAGGCCACCAGAGATGGAGGAGCTGTAGTCTACATCAGTTAGATCGATGGTGAAAGAAAAAGAAAAAAACTCGTACAGCCAACTGGGAAATTTTACACCAACTTCCGAGCAGAAACATAAGCCCTATGCGCAGCAGCTACAGCAATGATAAAAGCGGCATTCATCGATAGTACAGGAATCAACAACTAGAGGGGTGAACGAGAAAGAAGGAACAAAAGAAGATTCCACTTCCACAATCTGCGAAAATGGCCCACACTCACCCAAGATAGAATTGTTAAAACGGACCCTTGCCCATCCTGAACCACCTCGGTCCTCAACCACCCTACATAAGATATGGGGACCACCGAGACTACCCGGCAAAGTAGATTCAGCATGTTCAGGGAGGTACGAGCCCTCATACCCAAATCGCACTGCTCTCTAATTCTACGTCAGCGGAGTCCTGACGGACCGTGAGGTTGAGAGTCTGATCCTTGTTAGGGTCATTGAACTAAACAGTATGGCATAGTTAAAAGGGGAAGAGGAACATCACTCCTGGTCGGAAGAATGAAACATATTGAAAATTGTTAAGTTTTTGCCTACTCTGCGAAAAATATCAAGGTTGGAACTATATACACTATGCGTTGTAGTTCTCATTCACACACAACAAAAAAAGGGTTTGGGTGGAGAGGGGTCTCTGAAAGAAGGTTCGCAGAGTTTTGTTTTCGGGGTCGGGTTGGACCCCGAAATGATGCGGGGTTAAACTTCATACAAAAACGAGCCCTGTCTATAGGCAGATATGAATCAAGGGGAAATGCTATTTCAGTTCTCTAGACCTCAACATTGACTTCGTGTGGTTGGCCCGAGTTTAGGTACTATGCTGTCTTAGGTGCACTGAATAAAGTAGAAGGTCTAATTTCAAAAACCCTTTTGTTAACATTTTCGCGGCAGCTCCCCGTCCCCCTCCATCCTCTCCCTGGGCATGCCTTAAAATAAGGTTGTGGTGCCCAATAACACACAACTTACACAATGTTTCCACGGTACTCAGCGAATCGTACACCTTGTAATTGTTTCTTCTCGAATATCCGTATCAAACCTGGATTAAATCTTTGTTCCCGAATTAGCAGCCTTGAAAACAAAATTGGAACAAAAAATCTTTGAGATTAAAAGAATGAAAAGTTGTTATTTCATTAATATCGTGAGGGGCACAGGCAGTGGGACAAAAAACATTTGGGGCTGAAATGGATAATGAGTTTTTTTTAATCCGAAGGCTTTAGCGGCGATCGCGTAGTTCTAAACCTAACGGGCGTGGGGTTCATAGGTAAAACCCTGGTGGGTGCTTAGGAACGAAACTACCGAATGCTCTGCTATTTTAGACATTCCTGGGGTTAAAGCCATGCCTAAAACGCATTCCGTTTGCTTCAGTCAGATTGCAAATCTGTCTTGATGTGGTAATAGCCCAAAATAGATTAAATACTAGACATTTAAAACAAAATATTTTGGGGGCTATCATGACTTAAGCCTCTATTTGTTTCGTTGACGGGATGAGCCCCAACCTAACCCCTTAAGACCCCCGCCAGTGCGAAGGGCTCTCAATAAAGCAAAGGCTTTATAGATGATAAGTTACATTCTTTTTCAAAGCTTCGACGAGTATCTCAGAGTTGTGTACGGAAGACGGATGGGAGTCGTGAAGCGTGAAGTGAGGCCGAAAAGTCTATACTATTACCTGAATACTTAAAATACCAGCTAAAGAAACAGCAGCAATTTTGCACACGGCAATAAGAGTTGCCAGATCGCGACCTGTGTGCTGATACTAACTGACCAAAAAGCCATCCAAGAATTTGATTTGCGAACTGACCTTTTTGAAGGTCTTTGATGAAAGCCTTTTGACAAAAATTGAAAGAGTGGAAATGAATGTGGCTTTATTCAGGCCAACATCTTCGAAGCCAGAGACTTATAGTACACAAAGTGGTTGCACCACTCCCGGCGTATACGTTTATTCGTGGAATTTACCACCATTTCTAACCATCGCCGTGAAATCCACGTGACTGCAGATGTCCCAATTATGCACAAAGCATCTCACAGGTTAGACAATTCTCTAATCCTATTTCATATATTATCTATCACACACTTGAACATTGCCACAGACCTTTTCAAACCGTGTTTAGCCAAATGTGAAACGTCAGGGTACTTCAACCAATAAAATGCCGGGTAATTTTCCTATTACTAACCAACCAATCACTTCAGAGAAATTACCTTCATAAGCTTGCACGCACGTACATAATAGTACAATAAGTAGCATTACACGTACGTACATAAACTTGATGTGCATGTGAAATGTATAAGCTTTGTGTTGTACCCACACGTAAAGTATCTAAATTTGCGTCAAAGTTCCAACTGGTCTGCCGGAATAATTCTTTTGTTATTGGGACTTTTTTTTTTTTTGGGGGGGTGGGGTCATATTCCAAGAGGATCCGAACTGTCTTCCATTCAGACTGTCGCAATTAAGAAATACGCGATAATCAGGTAAGATTTGAAGTTAAAACTGGGCCTCACGTACGTTTATAACACTACGTTCAATGCATGTAGTTGTAGGCCTAGGCCCTAACGTTAGGGTTCCTAGTGTGCAGGTTCAAATGTTGTTCTTGTTTAACGGAACATTGTATGTTCGTTGGGGTTCACATTCTTTCAACATTTATGGAACATTAAAAATATTTGTGTACATTTGAAACAGAAAAGTAGGACGTAAATTGCCAAAAAACGTTCAAATTTTAAAACGTTGTATGTTCAGTGCGGAGAGCCTAACAGTATGAAATTGTGCCGGTGACCTCACTACACAAAATATTAAAATAGTATCGAAAACTTTCGGCAGCAAATCCCTTGTTATCTGTTATCGGAAAAATTGTGTAAATGGAGAGGATACAGTTTATACGAAGTTTTCTGTTTGGTATGGAATTTCCTAACCAAATTACACTACCATTTCAGTCTCAGTGAAGTGCTTATTTGTGTATGTATATACTGTTTAATATTGTGTAAAATTGTCTTTTTAATGGGCTTGACCCCATACGCTAGTAAATTGTACAGACGATCAGGATTTCCTAGATTTTGATTGGTCCATTATGGTCACGTTAATTTCGACCATGTGACCTCACTTTTTTTAGCAGAAAGTACCACAGTAACAGTGATGTCGCTACGGAGAATTGGGAGCATTTCCTCCTATGAAATAGCCCCCTTACCTTCCGCAATAAAATGCTGTAAAGTGACATATTTTGTCCGATTTAGAGGCTCTTGCCCCCAATGAGACAAAATTGCCCCTCTTGTTCCCGATGACCAAAATCCTGGCGCCG